>JBBGZY010001906.1:622500-887013 GCA_037952925.1 Lithobates clamitans | reverse complement strand
ATTCCTCCTGTACCCTCAGCCAGCGGTCTTGTCACTGCCCACCAGTAGTTCTCTCAAGCTGAGCAGAAATTTCTATTTCCACCCTGCTCACTGTAGTAGGCGGAGGGGGTCTCACAGCCCTAGATCTGTGCCGCCCATGAAGGTGGTGTACTCCTCCTCCCTACCAGCACCACCCCCGCCACCTCTCTCCAGTGCAGAGCAGGGATCGTTACCAGAGATCATCCGCATGACAGAGCGGAGATCTCGGACTGACAGGTTTTGCATGTGAAATGTCAATTTGCCCGCCTCCCGTACCGGCATTGGAACAGTGCGCTGTTTATCACAGTGTCGGTCCGGGAGTCGGGACGTTACGGTGAGAGGTGTTTTCACATACACCTGTCAACCCAAGATCGCTGCTCTGTCATGTGGATGATATCTCGTAACTATCTCTGCTCTGATAAGCTGTACTGGTGAGACGGCACTGATGGGCACTGCACTGGTGGGCACTAGTGAGTCCGCACTAATAAGCTGCACTGGTGAGACCGCACATATGGACACTGATAGGCTGCACTGGTGGGCACTAATGAGACCACATTGATAAGACGACACTGATGGGCACTGATAAGCTGCACTGGTTGGCACTGGTGAGACCACACTGAAGGGCAATTATAAGCTGCACTGGTGAGACCAGATTAATGGGCACTGATGAGCTGCACTGGTGACACCGCACTAATGGGCACTGATGAGCTGCACTGGTGACACCGCACTAATGGGGCACTGGTGAGACCACACTGATAAGCTGCGCTGGTGGGCACTGGTGAGACCACACTGATAAGCTGCACTTATGAACACTGATAAGCAGTGGACACCGTCCACTGCCAAATATCTGTAGAAGGGTTTTCCACCATCCCTGCAAAGTTTGCATTCATTTTTTAGGTCTTATTATTTCAGTGTGATGTGTATATGTGACGTTCCATATCACAGAGACCGGTATTTTGGTGCTACTGAAGATTGAGATGTCCATACATTAAAGGGTTCCACCATTATTGTGTTATTGATCAGTAAGTTAGCACTATACGTTTTTGTTTTTTTATCATGCCGGCATTAACTTGTGCCACAGGCGGATGTAAAGAAGCATGTCCCGACTCTTTCTGTGGTGCGGCTATGGATGTTCTCATACACCATACAAGCATTGATTGCTGTTAGAAAGATCTCAAAGCTGCAGCATGAAGAGGAATAATTCTAATACTGAAGTACAGTGTGTATAATATATAATTATGGGCATGTGTCTACAGTTCAGTAATGGAATACTAATTGGGAATTTTTTGCCGATCCCGGAGTTCTGCTTTAACCCTTTCGCTGTCAGGCCCTGTGCTCCATTTTTACACTCAGGTGGCCAGACCATTTTTGCAATTTTTCCTTTTTCACTCATAGCTTTCAGATTTTCTAAAAAGACACCCCCCCCCCCCCCCAACCATATATTTTCTGAAAGCACATGACCAGTAGAATAAAAAGAAGGTGCTACTGATTTTTAAGGTCTCACAATATTTGCACAAATGTTTATTAAAACAATATTGTTGCAAAAAATCCACCAAAATCATGATTAGCAGATAAATACACAGTAAATTTTACAAAGTTCCTACTAAATATAAAAGCTTAACCTGCATTGAGTTGATAAATATTTGTAACTTTTAAAATGTGCTTGAGTAATGGTGAAAATTGAATAGATGCAAAAGTGTAAAAATCCTAAATTTCTCTAAAATTCTGAAGGTTTTAAAGTTTTCCCTTACAGCTTTCAGAATTTGTAAAAGACCCCCAGAACCATATATTTTCTGAAAGCATATGACCTCTAGAATAAAAGGAAGGCACTACTGATTTTTAGACCCAGCGGTATTTGTGCAAATGGTTATTAAACCTATGCATCCGCAAAAAATAAACTAAAACCATTATTAGCAGATAAAAACACAGCTAATTTTACAAGATTCCTACTAAATCCCTACTAAATATAAACACTTAACCTGTATGGAGTAAATAAACAAAAAAATAAAATTTTTACATTGCGCCTTTTTGCAAATGGTGAAAATTGAACGTACCCAAAAATTTCTCTAAAAATCTGAAAGTGGTAATGGCTGCAGGGCACAAGAAACTTCTAAATGGCAGGAATGCGGCATTCCAGACAGGCCGGTGAGTTGGTCCGGATGTGGACCACGGTCCGCCATTTAGTGACGGCTGCTCTAGTAGATATTCGTACAAAAATTCTCACAGTAAATTTGATGGACTTGATGAATGTCGTTCAAAACCATTTCAAAATTGTGTTTGCTTTTAACATTCGGCGGAGGGAGGAATGAGGAGGCACGAGCGGTGGGGGGGGGGGGAGGGAGGAGGCACGAGCAGTGGGGGGGGGGGAGAAGGAGGCACGAGCGGTGGGGGGGGGGGGGAAGGAGGAGGCACGAGCGGTGGGGGGGGGGGGGGGAGGAGGAGGCACGAGCGGTGGGGGAAAGGAGGAGGCACGAGCGGTGGGGGGGAAAGGAGGAGGCATGAGCAGTGGGGGGGGAGGCACGAGCGGTGGGGGGGAGGCACAAGCGGTGGGGGGGGGGGGGGGAGGAGGCACGAGCGGTGGGGGGGGGGGAGGAGGCACGAGCGGTGGGGGGGGGGGGAAGGAGGAGGCACGAGCGGTGGGGGGTATTTTGGGTCCAGAATAGACTCAAAACCCCCATTTGGCTTTGATACAATGAACATGATAAGAAGGGTTTCAAAGGTTTCCATTGTAACTAGAGCTGGGCCTCACAGACTAGGCCGAATCCGCAGCCTAGCCTAAAAACTCATGCCCGCAGCTCCTCAGGACCGCGCGGTGTCAGCGCCGGTTCTGGTGAAAAAAAAATTTGAATTGCTGAAATTTTGAATCGAATTGACCTCTCAACTCGATTCTAGTTTTAGATTGATTTTTTTCCCCAGCCCTAGTTCTAACTACTCCCTGGGACAAGAGATGGTTCAGGGCATTTCTGCAAATCTGTTGTTGGGCAGATTATGGTTGATTAGAAACAAGAAGGCAGCGAGGTGTAGCGTTAACACTATTTTGTGCCCCTTTTAAAACTTCTGATTGAACCCACAGGTCTGCAAGATAAGCATCACCGTTCTGAGGTTGAGTATTGAGGGCAGGCCTTCTGTTTGTGGTGGCTCCCTTTCACCTGGTTTTGCCATAGCCATGAGTGAGGGCAGTTCCTACAGTTGCAATCACAAAGTAGGGCAATATACTGCAGTGTATGTCAGTGTGTGTCCAGGTGTAAACCATCCTGCAGCGAAGTCCTGGTGGCGAGAGGACAGGAGGAACGGAGTACCTTAACCACTTAAGGACCGAGCCTCTTTCTGAGATTTGCTGTTTAAAAACAGTTTTTTTGCTTGCAAACTACTTGGAACAGTATATATATTTTTTTTTTAACACCCTAGAGAATAAAATGGCTGTCATTGCAATACTTTGTCACACCGTATTTGCACAGCAGTCTTACAAGAGCACTTTATGGGGAAAAAATGCACTTTTTTGAATTAAAAAATAAAACCGTAAAAAGTTAGCCCAATTTTTTTTTATATTGGAAAGATAATGTTACGCGAAGTAAATTGATACCAAACATGTCACGCTTCAAAACTACGCCCGCTTGTGGAATGGCGACAAACTTTTACCCTTAAAAATCTCCATAGGTGACGTTTAAAAAATTCTACAGGTTGCATTGTTTGAGTTACAGAGGAGGCCTAGGGCTAGAATTATTGCTCTCGCTCCACCGATCGCAGTGATACCTCACGTGTGGTTTGAACACCGTTTTCATATACAGGCACTACTCACGTATGCGTTCGCTTCTGCACGCAAACTTGTCGGGACGAGAGGCGTTTAACGATGTATTTATTTATTTTGATTAATTTATTTTAACTCTGTTCTTTAAAAAAATCTAATAAAATGGTGTAACTTTTATTCCTATTTCAAGGAATGTAAACATCCCTTGTAATAGGAAAAAAAGCATGACAGGACCTCTTAAATAAGAGATCTGGGGTCAACATTATCTGGGCAGAAAAAATCTCCTGCGCTCAGGTGTCTAGAAATTCGGTGTGTGATGTAATAAGGCCAAAGAACTTCAGTGGTGTCTGCCGTCTTGCAGCCCTCTTCAGAATATGGGTATTCATAGACTACAAGAGAAACAAAAGGAAGAGAGGGCGCACCGACCTAGTGCATTGCCGCTGATGGCGGTTTATTAAAAGAGTAAAATAACAAATAAATACTCACAAACAAGAATGAATTAAGGCATGGACAAAGACTGCAGGTGCGCAGTGACAAGCATCAGAATAAAACCGGGACCGGACATCAGGTGGATGTGGAAAAGGCTGACGCGTTTCAGGGAGAATCCCTTTCCTCAGAGCCCAAGAGCCTTATAGCAGCACCATCTTGAAGTTAAACACATTTTAGGGTGTACCCCCCAAATGTTTTTGTAAAAAAAAAAAAGAAGAGACAAATTTAGTTTGGGTACAGCAATGCATGACCACATAATTACCAGTTAAAAGTAGCGCAGTGCCAAACTACAAAAAGTGCTCTGGTTATTAAGGGGGCAAATCCTTCCGGGGCTGAAGTGGTAAAAAAAAAAAAAAAAAAAAAAAAAAAAAAAAGCTAGTGTGCATGGAGCCTATGCTAATTTTTTACCAGCAAGCTGCATTAATGTCAAGCATACAAAATCATTTTTTGTGGAGGGGTGTGGCTTGCGCGTGCACGAGAATGGATGCCTGAGCCGTGAGCTCCCTAATGCCGACCGGACTTCCAGCGACAAACAGGCTCCTAATTACAGCTATGCAGCCCATCGAGCATACAGCACATCCCCGGACAAGACAAAGGCCCAAAACGCCTCGAGTCCTTCTCCTTCCAGCCCCGCCAGGCACAGGGAAGGAGTCAAGATGGCGCCGCCGGAGCAATGGCGCCAGCACTCCACTGCCTATACAGACACCTGAGGGCCATCCACAAGCAATTCAGAGTGGATTATCATCCTCATTCTCCCCAGGACTCCTCTCCAGCCACCCCGGTCTCCCAAAGCCCAGCCAAGTCCAGAATGAGGATGGATCCTAACCACCAGGCCTCAAACACAGTGGGTACAGGCCTCCATAATGAAAATGCTATCTCCTTACTGAAATCCTCTATAGCTCAATTCCCGACCTCAGGGCAACCGGTGCTAGACACCACTTTGAAGGACATGCTGTTATCCCTACAATCCTCCTCGATGACTAATCTGTCCTCACTGATTGATACATTTTCCTTGGAAATGAAGCATATGGATAATAGAATGCTATATATGGAAAACAAAATGGAGGAATGTACAGAAACAGTAAATGATCTTGTTGATGCATATAGTGAACAAAAGGATGACTCTATGGATTAAAGCAAAGCTGGCAGACCTCAAGGACCGTTCCAGATGCAAGAACATTAAAATTAGAGGTCGACCGATATGGGTTTTTCTCTGGCCGATGCCGATATTTAGAAATCGCGGTGGCCGATGGCCGATATGTGATGCCGATTTTTTTGGGCCGATATATTAGGCAGATTTTTTTTTTCTTTTTTTTCCTTCATCTCATAAAATTTAACAGTTAGACCCCTTTAACACTGGGGCGTTTTTCAGGCGCTTTTGGGCTAAAAATAGCGCCTGTAAATGGCTCCCCTGCAGTCTCAGTGTGAAAGCCCGAGTGCTTTCACACTGAAGCGATGCGCTGGCAGGATGTTAAAAAAAAGTCCTGCAAGCAGCCTCTTTGGAGCGGTGTATACCACCACTCCTGCCCATTGAAATGAATGTGCACCGCTGCCAAAGCACCTGCAAAGCGTTTTGGCAGCGGTGCTTCAGGGGCGCATTAAACCCCTTCCTCGGCTGCTAGCTGGGTTATAAGCTCCCCGCTAGCAGCCGAATAGCGCCGCTAAAATGACGGTAAAGCGCCGCTAAAACTAGCAGCGTTTTACCTTCAACGCATGCCCGCTGCAGTGTGAAAGCAACCTAAAGTGATACAGAATTTTTTTTACATTTAAACATTTATTAAACAAAACAAACCTTCAATCAGTTCACTTGTATGTATAATTTAGATTAAAAAAAATATAAAAAAAAAAAAAAACTATATCTTAAAAATAAATACACAAAAACTGGTAATCAAACCTTTTGGACGAAAAAAAATGGGCTAACTTTACTGCTTAGTTTTTTTTTAAAATTTATTAGTGTATTTTTTTTTTTAAATTGCGTTTGAAAGACCGCTGCGCAAATACTGTGTGACATAAAATATTGCAACAACCGCTATTTTATTTCCTAGGGTCTCTGCTAAAAAATATAAATATAAATGTTTAGGGGTTCTAAGTGATTTTCTAGCAGAAAATACAGGATTTTTACTTGTAAGCATGAAGTGTCAGAAAAGATTTAGTCTTTAAATGGTTAAACTGAGAGCTTCTACACACAGAGCTCAGTTCATTCATAAGTATAAACATTGTATGAATTCAGGTTCTTTTTATCAGATTTGGCAGGCTGCCCAGAGGAGGAGAGAAGTGCTTCACAGAAGAATACAGGCAACTTGTATTGACAGAAGTCATTTCCAAGTCGCGCTGAGTTATATCGGCCTTTTTTATCAGCACAATCGGCCGATGCCGATTAAGTAAAAAACATCAAATATCGGCCGGCCGATATATCGGTCGACCTCTAATTAAAATTTGCGGAATTCCAGAATCCACCCCACCTAAAGAGCTGCACAACTACGCTAGCGCCATGTTTTCTAGCATACTGCCAGAGCTTTCTCCAATTGAGCTCACCATAGACGGTATTCATAGAATACCTAAACCTCGCCACCTAGAAGCAGACATCCCCAGAGACGTTCTATTGAGCATTCACTTTTATCAAGCAAAACAAAAGCAAGGCAACTGTCCTATCTTCCGGCTCCATACTCAGACATCCAACTATATGCCGATCTATGACAGTACACGCTGCAAATGAGGAGGCAATTAAAAATGATCACTAAGGCAATGAATAACCACAAAATAATATACAAGTGGTGGCGCCACCCAGCCACCATTTTGGCCACCCACAACGGCATCCATCACACCATATCCACTCTGGATGGCGGTCTGAAACTTCTCCATGCCTGGGGATTAATACCAGAGCCTCGACATAACCAACCTGATACCCACGGGAAACCCAATCCTATTCAGTTTGGTCAGAATCAGAGGCACGGTAAGGATAGACATAAATGAATTAACTTGCCCAGAAACCGACTACATTGAGTATCAGTTGTAAGTCCGGTCTTGCCATATGCTCAGAAAACCTTCTGCTGAACTTTTCCCCCCAAGTTTGATCAGCTGCTCCCAGAGCTTTATACTGCTGAGATACCCGTTTGTCTTATAGTTGTTACTTTTGCGGTTTTACGTTTCTGCTGGGTTTACCATACTCATCTCTCTGAACTCTAACCGATTTAGTAATTGCAAAGTTGCAGTTCAATATCTTACGCATTTTATACCTTCAGTAGAACCTTACTAGTACCAAGTTTTCAGCACTGTCAAGAGGACCAGACAACGAACCGCGCTTCAAATCTTCACTCGGAACACAAAGGACTAACCTTCTGATCTCAAGCAACTGTAAGTTTGTTATATTCCTATCCCACATGAACACGGATATCAACATTTTGTCCCTAAATGCAAAGGGTTTCAACCACCATGCCAAACGTGCATCTCTATGGAAAACAGCAATTTCCCAAAAGAGTGACGTTACATGCATCCAAGAGGCTCACTTTGCCCAAAATGCATCCGCACAGTGTAGCCTCAAACAAAAGGAATCATGATAGCCATTTGGAATACTGTATCCTTCCAATTACAGAACTGCGTCCTGGATCCAGAAGGGAGGTACATATTTCTGATATGCACAATTAATAATGTCCCATACACCTTGGTCTCCATCTACGCCCCAAACCACCACCAGATGTACTTCCTCAAAAAGACTCTTCGGTCGGCAAGGAAAATCCAACAAGGTCATATGCTGATCTGTGGTGACTTTAACCTGGTTCCAAATATCAACATGGACTCCACTGCAGGGTCCAAGTGTCATGCTTCTCCTTTAGATAAGTTTATTGCTACTAATGAATTGTATGATGTGTGGAGATTTTGTCACGTGAGTGAACGTGATTCCTTTCACCAAGCCTACTCACAAATTGACCTATATTTGACTAATAAATAGCTGTTGCAGAAAATATCGAGCTCCACCATTCACACCGCCACCTGGTCAGATCATGCTCCTATTACCATCTCAATATCCGCAAACTCAAACTCCCCACAACCCAACTCCTATATTTGGAGGGTAAATAATTACCTTCTCACCATTCCATGTTATTCCACTCCAATTAAACAACTAGAAGAATTCTTCCTACTCAACAAAGCATCAGTGTCTGACCCGCTGGTGGTGTGGAATGCTCATAAAGCCGTAATTAGAGGGGTATTTCTTCAAATGGGAGCTAGAGCAAAAAAACAAAAAAAACAAAAAAACAAAAAAAAAAACACCTTACTCAAAAACCAGATGAGCTCACAGCTGACATATCAGCCACTGAATCATTGAACACAACTAATCCATCTCCTCCAAGCTAAAATCTTTCAACTACGTCATGACTTAAGATCCCTAATCCTTGAGTCATACGTTAAAAACTATAAAAAAACTCAAAGCATCCACCTACACTACAGGGAAGAAAGCAGGCAAAGCCATGTCCCTACGGGTACAAGGTTATAGAACAAAAACTAAAATCCTATTTCTATACCACCCTCACTCCAAAGAAAAACTACTTAAACCTCACTTCATTGCCAACACCTTTAGTGCATACTACAAAGATCTTTACAACCTTAAAAGATGATGCACACACATCAACCGTCCCCAGAAGAAATCCAAGCATTCCTAGACAACACAAATCTTCCTTCTATATTCCCACAACAGCTTTCATCACAGAATGAATCCTTCACAATATCCGAAATATTACGAGTAATCAACAAACTTCCTAACTCCAAATCCCCGGGGCCGGATGGCTTCACTGGGGAATACTACAAACTTTTCCAAACCATTTTAGCTCCTATTCTATGCCAAACCTTCAACTCAGCTGCCGTGTTCGCCTCATTCCCTGCTGAAATGCTAAGTGCCATGGTTGTGATGCTACCCAAACCTGGTAAAGAACCCACACCACCAAAAAACTTCCGTCCTATCTCCTTACTTAATCTAGATTTAAAGATTTATGAAAAACTCATAGCCAATCGACTCGAAGACATATTACCATATTAACCACAGAGACCAATCAGGTTTCACAAAAGGTTGTCAAGCTTCAGACGCCACTAGAAGAACGATCATTATTATTCACCATCTAGAAACCAATAAAACCCCTTCGCTTTTTCTATCTCTAGACACTGAGAACGCATTTGATAGGGTACATGTCTCATCAGTACTACACGCATTTGGGCTACAAGGCCAAATCCATAATGCAATAATGGCCCTATACTCTACCCCTCAGCCAAAGTGTTCTCAGCAGAGAACCTTTCCGTACCATTCCAAATCTCCAATGGTACGAGACAGGGGTGCCCACTCTCACCCCTAATATTCAATCTTATTATGGAACCTCTAGCTGAAAATATCAGATCTAACTCAAAAATTAGAGGAATATCCCTTGCTGATCAGGAACATAAATAAGTCTCTTTGCAGATGACGTTATCCTCATGATTACTGACCCTGATCGCTCCCCTCCAGAGATCCAGAAGACGCTTACCTTGTTTAGTAACATTTCTTATTACAAAGTGAATGGGACTAAATCTTATATTCTAAATTTAGAAGTGGACGACTCCATTAGTGAACGTCTCAAACAGCACTTTTCTTACGCATGGGCGGAACAAAGTATCACGTATCTGGGGATACAATTAACCGCCTCCACGAGATCGTTATTTCCATTAAACTACTTACTATTCCGAACTACACTCCAAGACAAACTTACCAGGTTGGCGTCCTTTGAGTTTTCGTGGAAGGGGCGATTAGCAGCATTCAAAAAGGTTTCACCTTCCACAAATACTCTATCTCTTTAGAATTCTCCCAATTCATTCATTCAGTAATCTAAATACATTTGGCAGGGTAAAAGAGCTAGATCCGGCCATGATAAACTAATCAAACATCGCCTAGCAGGAGGAATGGGTTATGTGGACTTTCAAGACTACTACATGGCCTCAATCCTCACCCAAACAAAAGAATGGTTTCGACCTGCTCCCTCATCAATGTGGTGGGGGCAGATAGAGGCCGCTTTACCCTTAGGCAATAGTCTTCTCTCATGGCTATTCTCTACAACTCTAGGAGCAAAAACTCCCTCGGGGATCAACAATGGTAGGGACACTTAAAACATGGAATAGGTTTGTGACTGGTAGTATGAACCACCCTCTCAAATCGGAGATACAAATACCTCTAGAAACACTGCAAAACTTAAAGCGGGAGTCTGGCGACCAATTTTTTTTTTTTTTTTTAGGTCATTGAGACACTTTGCTAATCCCAAAATAATACTCAGTTTGGGTGTAATATTTTCGCCTCTGTCTGTTTTCGTACTGAAGAATAACTTTTAAAATGTGATGCTGGCTGTTTCCATCTTGCTTGTGGGCATGTGAAGCCCACAAGCATTGATTTCCGTTATGCGGTGAATGCTGTTCATTCACAGCTTGTTCACGTGCATGATCATTGTTTCCGCACTAAATCTTGGGAAGCCTAGGGAAAGGAAATAGACACGCCTACTCCCATGGGAGGAGAGACAGGAAGTGCCACAATAAAGTACAATATAAAGGTAATTACAGCGATAAAGAAAAAAATTTGTGCGGCATTTGAACATCTATGCAATTAACTGAAGGGGGTAAGATTAAGTTAAAAATTTGAGTGGAACTCCGCTTTAATGCAGTATACATCTTACTCACAATGGAAAGAAAGGGGTATTACATGCATATCAGACCTGCTCCACAGGCACAAAATCAAACCATTCCCCACATTACATTAAGTTTTACCTCCCAAACTCTGACATATTCCTATACATACGTAGCAAACACTGTATTGCTTCGCTCGAAATTTGGTCATGCAAAATCCCTCAAGAGGCCTGGACATATTTTAGAAACCCTGCACCACACCAGAAAGGGATATCATTGTTTTACAATCTGCTACAGAACAAAAACATTTTTACCAAATCCACTCCACTCAAGTGGGAATCGGATTTGGGACAATCATACACAGTGGATCAATGGGAAAAAGCATGCAAATCCACATGCAAAGCCACCTGCTGCTCAAATCTGTGGGAACTAGCAGTTAAACTGACACACCGTTGGCATCTCACTCCTGACAGAATAGCCAAATTCAACGTGAACCTGGACGACTATTGCTGGAGGCAATGTGGACAGAAAGGAGACATGTTACACATTTTCTGGAACAGCCCCAAACTAGCACAATATTGGTCCTCAACATTCCGCTTACTCTCTGATATAACACAACAAAACCCATGAAACACTCCTTAGCACTGTTATCCCTAGAAATAGAGCATTACCCTAACCCAATGAGAAATAGAATACTTCATATCCTCTTATGCCGCGTATATATGGTCAGACTTTATGGCAGACTTTGCCCGGCGGACTTTGACGGACTTTCTGAATGAACGGACTTGCCTACACACAATCCACCAAAGTCCGAATTCGTACGCGATAACGTACGACCGGACTAAAACAAGGAAGTTCATAGCCAGTAGCCAATAGCTGCCCTAGCGTGGCTTTTTGTCCGTCGAACTAGCATACAGACGAGCGGACTTTGACCGGACTCGATTTCGACGGATTGATTTAAAACATGTTTCAAATCTAAGTCCGTCCAACTTTTGAAAAAACAAAGTCCGCTGGAGCCCACACACGATCGAATTGTCCGACGAAATCCCGTCCGCCGGGTAAAGTCTGCCGTAAAGTCCGCTCGTGTGTACGCAGCATTATCCGCAAGACTCAGTATTACTAGAAAATGGAAAGACCCAGAACCACCCACGTTCACTTCCCACATAAAACCATACTAACACTACGACACAAAAGCAAATCACATTATGCAACCATGATATAGTTGGACTAATTCCCCAGGAAACATCGAATCCATCAGTCCTCAACCCTGATAGATAACTCCTACACAGTTTCTCATTGACAGTTTCATGTTTGTAAAATATAGTTCACAATGATTGAATTGTATTGGACAACACTCCTAGGGTGTACGACCCCAGGGGGGGGTGCCTACACGGGCACAGCATAGCGCCGATCGGGGTGCACATATACCTCCTCCTCCCTCAATACATCTTTACGGTCAGATGCTCACCACTAATATCCAACACCTATGGAGATTGAGTTTAGTTTTTCTATTTTACTAATGCGCTATACACCTATGATTGTATCTGTTTTAAACGTAAAACAAGAGATGACTATCACCCACTAAGTTTATTTGTATGTCATATGCATACCTCAAATGATTTTTGCAAAACTTTGTAAATTTACGAAATCTTTCAATAAAAATCTATTGGAGTAAAAAAAATAAAAAATAAAAATAAAGCATTTTTGTGGTCCATTTTTCCTTCCTACCAAGGGGCTTTAAAGCAGAACTTCGGGTAAAAACTTTTTGTCATGTCCTTGTTGCTGATCTCCTACCTTCATCAACAATGAAGTCCATGTTCTTCTGAAGTCTAGTTCCTCTGTAGTAGCCTGCTGATTTTGCCGCAAAACCGTTAATGCCCAGTGACATCCTGTTTGTCAGAATGCTGGCTGCCATTTCTTCTGTATCCTCAGCCAGCGGTCTGACACTCCCCCTTGTAGTTCTCTGTAAAGTGAGCAGGGAGTTCCATTTCCTGTAGTGGGCAGAGGGGGTCTCACAGCCCACGGTCTGTGCTGCCCATAGAGGAGGTGTCCTTCTCTGCTCCCTGACAGTCTGCACTCCCACCTCGCAGAGCGGGATAAGAAATCGCCGGATGATGTCCAGATGTGACAGCAATTGTATGTGAAATACCGATCTCTGGGGGGGTGTGGTCTGGACATGGCAGAGTAAAGCCACACATTACTAGAGCTCTGACCATCCCTCCAGTAACTTAGCTCTAATGCAGAGTTTATCCCCGGCATGAGCACCGCAAAGAGGAGGAAAGAGAAGCGTACCTATAGAGTGCCTCCTCGATCCGAAATTCAGCATTTTTTTCCAGGCACACGGTCCTCCACATCTCGGGCTCGCAAAGTAGAGACAAGGAGTGAGTTTTATCTGAAGTCTGCAATGGCGTCTACTGCCTCCCTGGTTGCTCGTCAATCTCTCAGAATCACCTGATACTTTGTCTTTACATCAGAGTCCGTCTACCCTGCCTGCTGTATTAGGAGACCCCGATCTTAGAACTCTCTTCCAGGCACTGCCAACACAGACAGACATGGAAGCACCGTTTCGCTGTCTGGAAGAGGTACACCGCAGAGATCTACAAACCGTCAGGGTGGAGGTACAATTACTCTTAGACAGATTCACCACAGGCTAAGCGTCTATGGCCTCTCGAGAATCGGGTAGCCCAACTGGAGCAAACACAAGTCACGCAGGCTTCCCATACAACGTCTCTACAACTTTATATTGCAGAACTCGAGGATAGGAGCCGCTGAAATAATTTGCAGATCTGGGGCATTCTTGAGGCTGTAGGACAGGAATTATTACACATTAAAGGTTCTGGTGATATGCCAACAGCTAGCTACCTCTGTCACCCCCCCAAGAATTGGAATTCGATAGAATACATAGAACTTTGGGCCCCCGCTCAGCAGACCCAAATAGACCCAGGGATATTGTCTCCCTATGAGAAGAGCTATGCAAACGGCATACTATCTTGCATAAAGCATGGGCGATAGGTGATATTGACTTGGTGAAAATATTATCAGATCTGTCCAGGGCCACTTTACAACGTAGGGCGTGGTTACACCCACTACTGGAAAAACTCAGGCAACTAGGCTGTACATACAGATGGGGTTTCCCTTTCTTGTTGACTGAAAAAAGGATAATCTTTCTTTGCCCTGTTTCACCCTGCTGACCTGCCAGACTTGTTTACCTTTTTAGGGATAGATGCACTTCTGATCCCAAACTGGTTGCAACCTGTGATGAGACCACCGCGACAAACAGTGTCTCCTTCAACAGTACCTGGACTTGCACTGCGGATAGCCAGGGAGCGTCAGGGATCCCATAATGCCTCTCAACATGGAGAAGGTGAGTCTTAATTCACCCAAGAGAATACTATACAGAACGTAGCAAAGTGGAAAAAAGTTTTTTTTTGTGGAATAGTATATGGAAGGATTTCTTTCCTTAACCACTTGCCAACCAGGCCAATTCTGACATTTCTCTCCTACATGTAAAAATCATAATTTTTTTTGCTAGAAAATGGCATAGAACCCCCAAACATTATATATGTTTTTTTTAGCAGAGACCCTAGAGAATACAATGGTGATCATTGCAACTTTATCTCACACAGTATTTGCGCAGCAATTAAAAAAAAAAAAAAAAACAGTAAAGTTAACCCAATTTTTTTGCATAATGTGAAAGATGAGGTTACGCCGAGTAAATAGATAACTAACATGACACGCTTCAAAATTGCACACGCTCGTGGAATGGCGACAAACTTCGGTACTTAAAAATCCCCATAGGTGACACTTTAAATTTTTTTTACTGGTTACATGTTTAGAGTTACGGAGGAGGTATGGGGCTAGAATTATTGCTCTCACACTAACGTTCGCAGCAACACCTCATATGTGGGCGGGACTTACGTATGCATTCGCTTCTGCATGTAAGCACACGGGAACAGGGGTACTTTAATTTTTATTTTTTTATATTATTAATTGTACTTTAAAATTAAAAACATTTAAAACATCCCTTGTAATAGGTATATGGCACGATTGGTCCTCTTTGCAGTGAGATATGGGGTCAATAAGACCCCACATCTCACCTCTAAGCTGGTACAGCTGAAATAAAACAAAAATCGATCACGGCTTCCCAGCCGAGGCGGTGCCGTTTGTTTGAATGCAGAGGCCGGGTGTGATGTCATAACATCGCACCCAGCCTCCAATCATAGAGACTCCGGCGACCATCTGGTAAACATCCGGGGCTGGCAGATCCGTTCTCCGACTGACCGATGGTAGCGGCGAGTCGGTAGAAGCACGAGAGGGGGATGTCCCTTCTCGCTGCCGGTAAGAACGATCAAGCGGCTGACCAGCCACTATGATTGTTCTTATGCTGTAGGGAATTGCGAGCTGAAAAAGACAATATCTGAATGATGCCTGTAGTTGCAGGCATCATTCAGATATACCTGCACAAAGTCAAGGACGTCATATGACGGCCAGCGGTTAAAGTTGTTGCATACCCACAGGTAAGCCTATAATAAGGCTTACCTGTAGATAAAATGAATATCTCCTAACCTGTGAATGCCTAGCTGAAGGGCCGGCAGACGCTGCCGGACCTTGCTGGGAAGAAGACTCCTGTGCGCATGCCGCGAACACGGAAGACACGCCGAGGGCAAAATGTCAGCTCCCTCGGCGTGGACCGGGATTAGATACGGACGCCTTGTTTTAAGGCAAGTATTTCATAATGAGCTAGTATGCGGTGCATACTAGCTCATTAAGCTTTTGTCTTACAGGTTTTTTTGTACTTTTTTTTCTGTGGGTATACAACCGCTTTAATGTTTTATTTCATTTTAATGATTTCCCTCTTGTTTTCATATGGAAAATGACAGCCATTGATATGATAAGATTTAAAATTTAGAAAGTTTAAAACCTTAAGAAGGGAATGGAGTAAATATTTGTGTTCACAGACGCTCACAATGACTTTATATGCACTATTTTAATATATTTCCCATTTTTTTCGGTACCTAGGGTGTATTGTGGGAGTGAGAAATGGATTACAGAGCTATTAAATTAGTGGATGTAAATACAAAAACTGGTTTAGAAGCACTCACGAGTCTTGCAGAGGAGATAGATAAACCAGTGTTTTTACTGTTAATGTTTCAATGAAGCTCAGTCTATCCATCTCAAGACACAACATGAAAGTGAACAGACTAATAAGCTCACGATGGATGTGTATAGATTTTTTATTTTGTGTATTATTTTTTTTAAGTATAAGGATATTGTTTAGTTGAATTTAAAGTGTTTGAGCTGTCTTTTGTTGCACAAAGTACCCAGCATCATCCTTTCAGTCTTGACAGATATCCTGTCCCCGCTTCCGGGAGCCGTTGACGTCACAGCTTAGCTTCCTCCTCCTCCCCCTGCACTCGGCCATTAGGAGAGAGCAGCGGAGCATCGCACATGCGCAGTAGGGTTACCGGCATGAAGCCGTAAGGCTACACTGCCGGATTCTCTTAACCGCAATGGCGGCGGCAGCACCCAACAGCTGAAGGAAACATAAGCAGCAGTGCCGACATCTCTGGACTCCAGGATAGGTGTCCTATTATTAAAAGTCAACAGCTGCAGTATGTGTAGCTGCTGGCTTTTAATTTTTGCAGCAGTGACGGACCTCTACTTTAAAACTGCACTGCAAGAACGATCTAAAAAAACGTCACAACTAGATCACTACACAGCTCCTAGTTCTTTTACCTATTTATTACAAAAGATGTACACTGACAGCATATCAACTCAACAGCTCAAAATGAGCAGTAGTATGTACAACATACTACTACACCCGCAAACACCTGCTGTGAAAAAACGTGCAGGGAAATCACATGGTTATTTTTTAAAAAGGCATGTGCACCTTTTTCAGTAGGAAAACCAGGCACAGCAGCCAATGAAATGAAAGGGCTGCCGTGCCCAAGCAAACAAGGCCCGCACACACACACACACACACACACACACACACACACACACACACACACACACACACACACACACGCGCATAGGTGTGAACCAGGCTTAAAGCCCCATACACACCATTAGATATTCTGAAGATTTTTTGTCTTCAGATTTACCAAAACCATATAATATATGAGGTCAAACCTTAAGGAGTTTCAATTTCTAAGCCATCAGGCAGGCCCTTGCACTACATGGTTTTGGTAAATTTGAAGACAAAAATCTGCAGAAAATCTAATAGTGTGTATGGGGTCTTACTACCCCTGGCAAAAATTATGGAAGTACCAGTCCCTGAGGATGTTCCTTCAGTTGTTTATTGTTGCAGAAAAAAAAGCAGATCACAGACATGGCCAAATACTAAAGGCATTTCAAATGGCAACTTTATGGCTTTAAGAAACACTAAAAGAAATGAAGAAAAATAATTGTGGTGGCCAGTAACAGTTAGATCTATAGAACAAGCACAGGGAATAAGTTATGGAATTACTCAATTCTAAAGAAAAAATTATGGAATCACCTTGTAAATTTTCATTACAAACACTAACACCTGCATCAGATTGAATCTGCTTGTTAGTATGTAGGTAAAGAGGGTAAATCATCACGCAGTGTTGCACAAGATGTTGGTTGTTCACAGTCGGCTGTGTCTAAAACATGGACCAAATACAAACATGGGAAGGTGGTTAAAGGCAAGCATACTGGTAGACCAAGGAAGACATCAAAGCGTCAAGACAGAAAACTTAAAGCAATATGCCTTGAAAACAGAAAATGTACAACAAAACAAATGAGGAACAAATGGGAGGAAACTGGAGTCAACATCTGTGACTGAACTGAAACTGCCTAAAGGAAATGGGATTTACATACAGAAAAGCTAAAAGAAAGCCATCTCTAACACCTAAACACAAAAAAAACAAGGTTACAATGGGCTAAGGAAAGGCAATCGTGGACTGTGGATGATTGGATGAAAGTCATATTCAGTGATGAATCTCGAATCTGCATTGGGCAAGGTGATGATGCTGGAACTTTTGTTTGGTGCCGTTCCAATGAGATTTATGCAGACGACTGAAGAAAACATGCAAATTTCCACAGTCAATTATGATATTGGGCTGAATGTCAGGTAAAGGCACTGGGGAGATGGCTGTCATTAAATCTTCAATAAATGCACAGGTTTACATTGAAATATTGGACACTTTTCTTATCCCAGCTATTGAAAGGATGTTTGGGGATGATGAAATCATTTATCAAGATGATAATGCATCTTGCCATAGAGCAAAAACTGTGAAAAATTGCTTGAAGAAAGACACACAAGGTCAATGTCATGGCTTGCAAACAGTCCGGATCTCAAGCCAATTGAAAATCTGTGGTGGAAGTTAAAGAAAATGGTCCAACTAACACACTTTACGTCAATATCAGGCCTAAAAGTGAATCATTTGAAATCCCAAGCCCTTAATGTACTGTTACCAACGCACATAACTCGTGCTTTACGAAACTCATACACATTCCAGTGGAAAGATACAGCTCTTCCATATCTAGGTATCTTTCTTACCCCATCGCTAGCCACATTATATAAACATAATTATCCCCCCTTATTTAAAAAACTATTGGAGGATCTCAAAAGATGGTCAAACAATCCCCCATCCTGGTTCGGTCGACTGTACTCAGTAAAAATGACTATCCTTCCAAAGGTGTTGTACCTGTTCAGGACTCTTCCCATAGCAATAGATAGAGCGGACCTAGCGAGGTTCCAGAATAAACTCCTGGAATTTATCTGGGGGAACAAGAGACCCAGGGTGAATAGACGAACATTATACACCCCCAAATTACAAGGTGGATTGGGAGTACCAGACCTGATAAAATATTATCATGCAGCACAATTAGCTCAGCTAACACGATTCCATACCCGACAATCAAACCCACTTTGGATGAAAATGGAAACAGCGTTATTTCCCAATAAGGAGATCAGCCACCTAATGTGGATGAAACCGAAGGACAGACCAACAATAATGTGTCCGACACTGTCCTTGTCATTTGATCTGTGGGATAGACTAGCAACTACTTATAAGTTTAAATCTCCTCATACTCCATTGGCCCCATTATTAAATAATCCTGTCTTCGCCCCGGGTCTCTGTCCCCACGAATTTAAATGGTGGACCAACAAGGGATTGTTACGGATAGCAGATTTATGCGACCACAGAGGGGTTATATCTAAACAGGTTCTGCAGGAAAAGTAACAACTACCGAATACAGAAATATACCGCTATTCCCAGATAGCGCACTTCTTAACTACATTGAACCGTAGTTCGGATCTAACTAAATCCACCCAAATGGAAAATTTCTGCAGAACCATAGATAAGCACTCGGGCCACATATCATTGATATATGGTATTTTATCATCATCCTCTCAGAAACAGAAGCCTAACAGTTGAAGAATGGCACAAAATATCTCTCCAGGCTTCCAAGTCATACATTAATACCTCTTTGATAGAGGCAAACTACAAGGTTCTGGTGAGATGGTATATGGTTCCAGTGAAAGTGGCAGCTTTTGTCCCGGGGGCCTCCCCACAGTGCTTTAGAGGATGCAACAACGAAGGCACCATGATACACACATGGTGGTCCTGCCCAAAAGTGCGTAGATTTTGGATCCGTACATACAACTTTATATATTCATTAACCCAAGTGAACTTAATCAAGTCACCCTTGCAAGCGCTGTTAGGACACCCAGTAGATGGCGCATCGAAATATATGCGAAAACTCATAAATTTTGTGTTTGTTGCAGCAAGAATAGCGATAGCGAAATCATGGAAGTCTCCAACGATTCCCTTTTATCTCATCAAATCTAAACTGTCATGGATTATGGTTAATGAACGTCTGTCTGCTATCTTAAATGACAAAATGCATTTATTTGAAAGAATATGGGACCCCTGGATAAAATATATATCTCGAATACATAATGTGAGGGAATACTTAAAAATCCCTCGCTCTAAGACAGGAGTGCACCTTCCCCTCCCCTTCTTCTCACTATCCTCTACTTCCCACTTTCCTATCTTTTTCTTTCTTGTTACTTTACCAAATCTGATAAGCATTAAAGAGTATAGGGTTGATCGAAGCCCTAAAGCTGTTATAGGAGGATCATTTACAGGTTACACCAAGTTGGGGAGCTTGGGAGTGAGAATTCTCCTCCTGAGACTCCTCAAGCTATACATGAAACACCATAAAGAATTAATAATCATATGGAATTATCTGTCGTGTAACCTCCCTATCTCTTTCATTTTGTTCTTTTTATTTTTGTAAGCTTATTTTGTATAAACGTCTTGTTATTGGTTCTTGTACCTCAAACAAAAACATGTAAAACTCTAATCTTATATCTTTTGTAAAATCTTGAATAAAAAATATTGGAAAAGAAAATGGTCCATGACAAGGCTCCAACCTGCAAAGATGATTTGGCAACAGCAATCAGAGAAGGCTGGAGCCAGATTGATGAAGAGTATGGTTTATCACTCATTAAGTCAATGCCTCAGAGACTGCAAGCAGTTATAAAAGCAAGAGGTGGTGCAACAAAGTACTAGTGATGTGTTGGAGTGTTATTTTGTTTGTTTGTTTTTCATGATTCCATAATTTTTTCCTCAGAATTGAGTGATTCCATAATTTATTCCCTGCCCTTATTCTATAAATCTAACTGTTACTGGCCACCACAATTATTTTTCTTGAATTCTTTTAGTGTTTCTTAAAGCCAGAAGATTGCCATTTGAAATGCCTTTAGTTTTTGGCCATGTATGTGATCTGCTTTTTTTCTAAAACAATAAACAACTGAAGGAACATCCTCAGGGAATGGTGATTCCATAATTTCTGCCAGGGGTTGTAGAATGGAGGAGTACCTAACATCACAAAATTGCAACAGGCTGCGTCTTTGGTGCACTTTCAGTAACCATGGTAAAAAAGCACAACCTTTGAGAACGCAGCTAAAACCGTGGGTAAAAAAAACACACAAAAAAGAATGGACAAGGCAGAAAAGCTGAGTTAGACTTACCGGTAACTCCTTTTCTGAGAGTCTTCCAGGACAGTGCATGAGACCTAGGGCTCCTCCTACCAGGACAGGAAACACGTTACCCCCATCAGATAAAAGGGCGGTCCTCCAGGCCCCATGTCAGTCTTTTCAAGAACCGTAGGACATCCCTGTAAAACATATGCATAATACACACAACTTTCAGACAGAAACCGGGTGGGAATCTGGCTCTCCTGGAAGAATCTCAGAAAAGAAGTTACCAGTAAGTGTTACTCAGCTTTTCTCCAAACGTCTTCCAGGACAGCCCATGATACGATGAGCCAGAACTTACCAGTCTAGGGAGGGACAACTGCCTGAAAGACCTTACGACCAAACGCCTGCTCCTGAGCAGATAGGAGATCCAGGCGATAATGTTTAACCACTCCAGCCCCGGAAGGATTTACTCCCTTCCTGACCAGAGCACTTTTTACAATTTGGCACTGCGTCACTTTAACTGCTAATTGCGCGGTCATGCAATGCTGTACCCAAACGAAATTTGCGTCCTTTTTTCCCACAAATAGAGCTTTCTTTTGATGGTATTTGATCACCTCTGCGGTTTTTATTTTTTTGCGCTATAAAATGAAAAAAGACCGAAAATTTTGAAAAAAAAATAATGATATGTTCTACTTTTTGTTATGAAAAAAATCCAAACAAACTCAATTTTAGTCATACATTTAGGCCAATATGTATTTGGCCACATGTCTTTGGTAAAAAAAATGTCAATAAGCGTATATTTATTGGTTTGCGCAAAAGTTATAGCGTCTACAAACTAGGGTACATTTTCTGGAATTTACACAGCTTTTAGTTTATGACTGCCTATGTCATTTCTTGAGGTGCTAAAATGGCAGGGCAGTATAACCCCCCCAAATGACCCCATTTTGGAAAGTAGACGCCCCAAGAAAATTGCTGAGAGGCATGTTGAGCTTATTAAATATTACATTTTTTTGTCCCAAGTGATTAAATAATGATAAAAAAAAAAAAAAAAATTACAAAAAGTTGTCACTAAATGATATATTGCTCAAACATGCCATGGTTATATGCGAAGCTGCTTCCCAAAATACATTTAGCTGCTTCTCCTGAGTATGGGGATACCACATGTGTAGAACTTTTTGGGAGCCTAGCCGCGTATGGGGCCCTGAAAACCAAGCACCGCCATCAGGATTTCTAAGGGCGTAAATTTTTTATTTCACTCCTCACTACCTATCACAGTTTTGAAGGCCATAAAATGCCCAGATGGCACAAACCCCCACCAAATGACCCCATTTTGGAAAGTAGACACCCCAAGCTATTTGCTGAGAGGCATGGTGAGTATTTTGCAGCTCTCATTTGTTTTTGAAAATGAAGAAAGACAAGAAAAATGTATTTTTTTTTTCTTTTTTCAATTTTCAGAACTTTGTGACAAAAAGTGAGGTCTGCAAAATACTCACTATACCTCTCAGCAAATAGCTTGGGGTGTATACTTTCCAAAATAGGGTCATTTGGGGGGGGGGGGGGGGGATTGTGCCACCTGGGCCTCCGAAACTGTGATAGGCAGTGAAGAGTGAAACAAAAAATGTACGCCCTTAGAAGGCCTGAAGGCGGTGCTTGGTTTTCGGGGTTCCGTACGCGGCTAGGCTCCCCAAAAAAACAAAACAAACACACTATATTGCCCAAATGTTTGATGAAATAAAAAAAGATGATCTTAGGACGAGTACATAGATACCAAACATGACATGCTTTAAAATTGCGCACAAACGTGCAGTGGCAACAAACTAAATACATTTACATATACATTTTAAAAAGCCTTTAAAAGCCTTTACAGGTTACCACTTTAGATTTACAGAGGTGGTCTACTGCTAAAATTACTGCCCTCGATCTGACCTTCGCGGTGATACCTCACATGCATGGTGCAATTGCTGTTTACATTTGATGCCAGACCGACGCTTGCGTTTGCCTTTGCGCAAGAGCGCAAAGGCAAAGCTTTTTTATCTTATTTTTAAACTGTTCCTTTAATTTATTTTTTTTTAATCATTTTTATTGTTATTGTTATCTCATGTTATGTAAATATCCCCTATGATAGCAATGGGTAGTGACAGGTACTCTTTTTTTGAAAAAATTGGGGTCTATTAGACCCTAGATCTCTCCTCTGCCCTCAAAGCATCTGACCACACCAAGATCCGGTGAAATCTAAGTCATGAAATGCTCGTAGATTTCGGTTTCTTAGGCCATAGAGATGTTTGGAGCCATTCTGGTCTCTAATCAGCTCTATGGTCAGCTGGCTGAATCACCAGCTGCATTCTCAGGTTCCCTGTTGGGACAGGAGAGCCAGAGAAAAACATCATGGAAGACGGTGGGGGGGGGGGCGGTGTCATTCCCTCCCACTGCTTGCAAAAGCAGTCTAGAGGCTAATTAGCCGCTAGGATTGCTTTTACATGAAAGCCGACCGCTGGCTGAAAAGAATGATACCAAGATGATACCTAAACCTGCAGGCATCATTCTGGTATAACCAAAGTCCAGCAACATACCAGTACGTTGCTGGTCCTTGTTGGGCATATATTGTAAACTTTTTTTCATGCAGCCTGTGGGCTGAACATAAAGATATTGATCGGTGGGTATGCCCACCATTAGAACACCTCCCTTCATCCACCCACTTCTAATGATGGGCATACATGCACCGTTTATATATGCCAAAGCATGGGGGCATCCTCCCGCAAAAGGTAGGAGCAAAATCGCTCCTCCACCCACTGCTGCCCCCACACTTCGGCATATATGCTGAAGTATGTAACTGTGGTGGTGAAATCACCTACGACACGCGCTGGAGTCACGGCTTTATGTATCGTGGGAGCAAACGCTGTTGCTGTCAAGATAAATAAATCCGCTCTGCAGCTGAATGGCGTACCTGAAAACAAAAAAAATGGTTAACAATAAATCACAGTAAACCGTAAAGTATAAAAAAAATTGCATACCTATAAAGCAAACATGATAAAACATAACAATAAAACATTGCAGAATAGAATACAGTAAAAAAGAGCAGAACAATAGAAAGAGAATAGAGAGAATAGAGAGAGAACAATAAAACGACAACTAATTTTGTTTTTTTTTTATTTTATATATTTTTTTTTTTACTTTTTTTTGCAACTTTAACTTTTGTAACTGGTACCAGGTTTGGGTCTCTCAAAATGCGATGGCATCTTGGGAGACCCTGTGAAAGTGTGTCCTAGTCTGTGCAGTGCTGTACCCTACGCTAATACTCAACTAGTGTATGGTAGCGTTCAAAACATGCACCAATGCGGGGGGGGCGGAGCCGGCAGCCAGAGCTCATGGATGTGTGAGAGGAGAGCTCTGACACACCGGGTGATATAAGCGGCTCACAGCGCACCAAAACCAGCAACAAAGCACATAATTTAAGAGAGGAGAGCGAGGGGCACACAGCGGGCACGATGTTTAAGCGCAAGGAGAGAGAGGCACCCCGAAAATTAACAGAATTCTTCCGCCCTGCTGAGGGCCGAAAAATCCAAGATGGCGTCGGCGCCGGGAGCCGTTCGTCCAGCTCCACAGCACAGTCACACAGCAATCCGACGCCATCCTCGGGTGAGTCACATTTAAATGACAATCCCTTGTCATCCTCCCCATTTAGAAGCCCTGTTAAACAAAAAAGGAGGCTTGAGGAAGGAGGGGACAATGAGGATGAGGCAGGAGCAGCTGGGAATGCAATGGATGAATCATCCACACAGGCACACAGGCAGAGCAGCTAGATGCATTCCCTACCTCAGGACACTGAGGGGAGCTCTTCAATCTGATATGGCAGTGTTTATGAGCAACACAAAGAGGGAAATCTCAGCTGTCAGCAGCAGAGTGGAATATGTAGAGAATAAAATGGAGGAGTTCACTCTAGCACACAATGAACTGGTAGATGCCCACTTTGAGGTAGAGGATGAAATCAGGGCTATGCGCCTCAAAATGGCGGATATTGAAGATCGGGCCAGAAGGAACAATATCAAATTTAGGGGGATCCCTGAGACGGTCAAACCCGCAGAGATCACTTCCTACTTGCAAAAGCTCATGATGACTGTCCTCCCTTCTCTAAGCCCAGCAGACATCACTATTGACAGGGCACACAGACTGCCAAAACCGTCCTTCCTGCCTGAACAAATACCTAGAGATGTGATAGCAAGAATTCATTTCTACCACATCAAGGACCAACTCATGCGATTCGCAAGACAGCATCCCTCTCTCCCTGACCCTTATGCTGGTATCGCACTCTATGCAGACCTATCGCAAGCCACCCTGTCAGCCAGGCACAACTTAGTACCTATCACTAAGATTTTGCGCAACAATAAGATCCTCTACAAATGGGGTTTCCCTGCTAAACTTCTGGTTGAAATGAACAATGAATCTCATGCGATAACATCGCTTGAAAAGGGCCTGGACCTCCTCCGAAAATGGCGCCTACTCCCAGCAGACGCAGTACCTGAGGACCCTAAATCACACGCAACAACCAACGTACCACTAAGAAATATTAGCAGCAACCTGCCTAAAGCTATACTACTAGATGCTATTTCCTCTCAGTGAGTACTCTACTCTCACAACTGTCATCTGGCTAGTTATGGTGCTTTGCAGCTTTCTAGGAAGTTGCTCTTTACAATCAACCACCCGATGTTCGGCTGTTTAAGGGTTTACCTTACTGAACCCCCTACGTTAGTTACGAGATGATTCCCGTGACCTACTACCCGCAATACCTGCAGCCTATGTCTCATTATTTGTCAAAAGTTCAAGTTTGTTCAGTTAAACTGTTCACTTACAAGGCTATGAGGACATTGCTTTCTCAAATTCTATGCATTTTGACCATGCCCAACATCTCCACTCCAATCTCTGGAACTACCACTAGATGGCACTGCTGCGCAACTTTCCACAAGAATGAATCTTAAACTGATGTCATACAATGTGAGAGGTTTGACTAGCCCCTACAAGAGAAGAGCCCTTTGGAAGAGAAATGTGACATTCTGTGTGTACAAGAAACTCACTTCACCAGTGATAACTCCCCGAAATGTTCACATCCCAAATTTCCACACGTTTATATGGCCAAGAACACGACAAAGAAGAACGGAGTAATGATTGCTTTCAAGGACACACTACCCTTCTCTCTCTTACAGGAACATGTTGATCCCCAAGGTCGATTTCTGATTGTAGTCACAGAACTGGACCATGTCACGTATACTATAGTTAACTTGTATGCACCTAATGTTAGAACTCTTAGGTTTGTTCGCAAAGTGGTAGGTAAAGCAAAAAAGGTGCAAAAAGGCAACTTAATAATATGTGGTGATTTTAACTTGATTATGAACACAGAATTAGATGTGTCCTCGATGGCCTCTAAGAAGCGGCCCTCTCTAGACTCGCTGTGCCACGAAGAGAGGCTTTACGACCCTTGGCGCTGCCTTAGAACCGAGAGAGACTACACATTTTATTCAGCTGTACATAAGAGCTATTCTAGAATAGATTTTTTCCTCACCGACCTGTATACTCTGCAAAATGTAATGAAAGCTGACATCCACAATATCACATGGTCTGACCACGCTCCAGTGACTATTGAGATTGTGGATGCCAACAAACACTCCCACAAACCACTGTGGCGTAACAACACATTTCTTTTATCACACCCCAAAATTAGGGACGAAATTGCAACAAAACTTACAGAATTCTTTCATTTCAATAATAATGGAGATTGCTCGCCTATGACTATCTGGTGTGCGCACAAAGCATTCGCTAGAGGCGCCCTTATATAGGTAGCCTCTAGGGAAAAGAAAAAGAAACAGCAGCGCATGACAAAACTACTTGAGAAGATAGCAGATTTAGAAGCACAACACAAGAATCCTGCTACCTCCTCAAGTGAGATACTCAAAAATCTCAATGGATGTCGAGAAGAAGTAAGACAGGAAATTAGAGCAGACTATGATACCTTTTTTAAAAAACTCAAACTCTCCTACTACTCCCAAAACAACAAAGCAGGTAAAATCCTAGCCTCCCAGCTTAAAAAGAAACAGGCAAGGTCTAATCTCAAAAATATCAGACACCACAGTACCAAAATAATATACCAAAATCCCAAAGATATCGCCAACGCCTTTGAGGATAATTATGAATCCTTATACAATCTCAGGACTGACCCAAACACTTACCAACCCTCGGACACAGAGATTGAACAATTCTTACAGAATGTTCATCTTCCCTCGATAGACAAAACTTCCCTACAAAAAATAAATGCGCCTATCACACTCACAGAGGTTGAATCTGTTATTCAATATCTATCCATGCACAAATCACAAGGAGCAGACGGATTCTCTGCTGAATATTACAAGGCTTTCTCTGCCATCCTAGCCCCTGAACTGGTAAAAATTTTCAATATAGCAGCCTCCGATGGTGCCTTTCCGAAAGAAATGCTCCAAGCTATCATTATCACTATCCCTAAACCTGGTAAAGACATATCGGACCCACAAAACTTCAGACCTATTTCCCTACTAAATTCCGATTTAAAGATATACGCAAAAATCTTAGCAAACAGACTTATGGAAATAATCCCCTCCCTTATAGGACTCGACCAGGTAGGCTTTGTGAAGGGCAGACAGGCACCAGATGGAACAAGGAGGATGCTTGACCTCCTGCGTATATCAGAACTAAGCAAGCAGCCCAGCATCTTTTTAGCACTAGACGCAGAAAAAGCCTTCGACAGGGTCCATTGGGGATATCTGTCCAGGACATTACTCAAATTTGGCCTATCAGGACTAATACATTCAGCAATTATGTCTCTGTACTCAGACCCATCTGCAAGAGTCTTCACCTCTAGCTTGCTATCGGATCCCTTTGTACTAACCAACGGTACCCAACAAGGGTGCCCATCGTCCCCAATTATCTTTTCTCTGGTCATAGAACCGCTAGCAGAGTCTATCAGAGCAAACGATAACTTAGAAGGCATTAAAGTCGGTTCTGTCAGCCATAAAATAGGTCTGTTTGCTGACGATATAATCCTTTCTATATCAAACCCAGCAACTTCTTTACCCATTCTCAAAACACTGTTACATACATTTGGGAAAATTTCCTTTTACAAAGTTAATACAACCAAAAGCTATGCACTTTCTCTCCATATACCAAATAATACCAAAACAAGACTAAAAAGTATTTTTCCCTGCAATTGGGACCCCCCTTCCATCACTTATCTTGGTGTGCAGCTAACTTTCACTTCCTCCAAAATATATTCACAAAACTTCCCTCCATTACTAATCAAAATAGAAGAGGAATTAGTTCAAATTAACAAACTACATCTTTCCTGGTTGGGTAGGATAGCTGCATACCAAATGCAAATATTACCAAAACTACTATACTATTTTAGATCATTACCCATACCAATCCCCCAGAAATTTTTTACACAACTGGAGAAATGCCTGAAAATGTACATATGGGGGGGGGGGGGGAACCCAGAATAGCACTGGCCCACCTATATAAACCTAAACATCTAGGGGGGTAGGACTACCTAATGCACAGACATACTATAAAGCTGCAATACTGGATCAAATGAAATACTGGTTCTCCTGCCAAACAGATAACCGCTGGTCAGATATTGAACGCACAGTAACACCAGGCCATGACCTCCCAGCGTTGGCTACAGCAGCATGTATACATTACAGACCAGAAACCCCACCTTACTTAACTATACAAGCAACAATAGATGCCTGGTCCTCCTTAGTGCATAATCACCTTGCAGACACCCCAATTAAAAAACTAAATATACCACTAGCATCCTACGAACACCTAATCCCAAACTTCTCAGTCCACACATGGAAATCCTCGGGATACAACTTCACCACACCTGCTCCACCACATCAAAATGCGATAGATAGATAGATATAGAACATATCAAATACAGCACTACAAAGGCAAAAACACACCACGACAGATAACTATACCACAGATTCTGTGGGACTTCCTTTTAAGCAAAACCTCCAATACTAGGAAGGGAATATCGCTCTTTTACAAATTCACCACCCCCTCTACTTGCAATCCAAAACCCCCAGTATGGTAAAATGGGAATTTGAGTTACAAAAAGAATTCTCTTTGTCCCAATGGCATGAAGCGATAAAATACAATCATAAATCTTCAGCATGTGTAGATCACTGGGACAATGCACAAAAACTCTTACATAGATGGTACATAACTCCGTATAGACTAAACAAAATGAATCCAAGTAACACACCTCTTTGTTGGAGAAACTGTCAAGCTATTGGCAATATCCTCCATATATTCTGGAACTGTGCAATTATCAAACTTTTCTGGCAAAAAATACAGAAACTACTTAAAATTATCACCAGCTCTGACTGTGACATTACCCCTGCTCTTGCTCTTCTGAGCCTAGGTATCGAAAACTATCCTCCATTGATGAGAAGAGTTGTAACACATGTTTTATTTGCCGCACGTATAGCAATAGCCAAAGAATGGCGTTCTACAGCACCTCCCGAGCTTGCAGAAATCGTTTCTAGAGTGAACGCTCAATTCACTATGGAAAAAATGCTAGCATATACAGAAAGGAGAACCCCGAGTTTCCACAAACATTGGGAAGCTTGGAGTTCCTCTAAATATGCCTCCTCACATGGATGACAGATATACTAGCTTCTCCACTACTGAAACATAACCACCTAATGTCTAGTGTTACAATACAATGTTGAGTATGGTCAAATAGGAAATGGAAGTATGGTTAGCACACACCATAGCAATAAAACACGGCTTACCTCATATTGAGAAACTGAGAAAGTCTAACAAATGTATATTAGTCAATCTAAGTTTATTAGTACTATTGGTTAACAACAAGCTTACAAGGAACTTATATGATAATATGTTTGAGTGGACCCTCAGTAAGGTCCTCTCAGGGCTAACTTTGAAAATCTATGCAGAAAGTCTGTTTACAGTATGTACCCACAAGGGGTGACAGACTCGAGAATTGCACAATGATCCAATGAGAATATTTCTTAGTACCCTTACCAGTTAAGCTGTTTTACGCTTTTAAAGTAATAAGTTCCTGAATGTCGAACAAGTTGTACATGAGAGAAATGTATAACCTACTTGCATTCTGAATTTTGTATATTTTGCAAATATACCAATAAAAATCTATTGTTTAAAAAAAAAAAAAAAAAAAAACACACATTCACAAATGCAAAGACCAGGATTGTCAGGACAGGAGGGACAATAATAACGGATGTCACGCCTATATTTGCGCTTGCTGCAGACACATCTTTTTTGGGGGGCTCGTTGGGTAGGGGTACTAGGGAGGACATAAAGAAAATGCCTCTCATGCAGCCGGCTTACTGCATTTGGTTGGGGAAGGTGAGGTGGAGCACCGTCTGGAAACAGAAGGGCTCCGACGATCTCTTCCTGGAATTTAGGGAAGGATCCAGTCCATCCTGAAGCTCTGTATAGCACATAAGCATTCAGCATAGCCAATTGAAATAAACAAACACTTTTTTGTACCAGCGTCTGGCCTTACGGGCAACTAGGTACGGCACCAACAAATGGTCGTTGAGGTCCACCCCTCCCATGTTAAGGTTATATTCATGGACACAGAGGGGTTTCTCCACAACAGCAGTCGCCGTAGTAATTTGGACCGTCGTGTCTGCATGAAGGGAGGCAAGAACAAAAACATTCTTATTATCCCTCCACTTCATAGGGAGCAAATTATTACACTGCAAGCAGGCTCACTCCACCAGCCTAAGACGGGAATCTACAAGCCGCTGGGGAAAGCCCCGGCGATTAGGTCGCACAGTGCCACATGCTCCAATCTGATGATCAAAAAGGTGACTAAAAAGTGGCACGCACGTGTAATAGTTGTCCACGTACAAGTGGTACCCCTTTCTGAATAAGGGTGACACCAAGTTCCACACAATCTTGCCAGCGCTTCCTATGTAGTCAGGGCAGTTTGTCGGCTTGATGGGGGAGTAAACAAGTCTGCAAAACGTTGGATGAAGTGGTTTACAAGGGGCCGAATTTTGTAGAGCTGATCGTATTCAGGGTCTTCATGAGGACGACAGCGTTCATTGCTGTGAAGTGCATGAACCGCAAAAGCTGCTCGTATCGTGCCCTGGCCATGGAAGCAGAGAACACGGGCATATGGTGAATTGGGTCAGTGGACCAATATGACCGCAACTCACTCTTTTTGGTTATGCCCATGAGGAGGGAAAGGCCCAGAAAGTTCTTAAATTCGGAAACCGTAATTGGTTTCCAATCTCTGGCAAGGAAGGACTGGGAAATAGTGGCGATGTGTTGACCAGCGTACAAATTGCTTTGGTCCACAATAGATCTATAGAGATCTTCGGTGAAAAACAGCGAATAAAAATCCAGTGACGTAAAATCAACTGTTTTTACCTGAATGCCAGGTTGGCCTGTGAATGGAGGGAAGTACGGGTGCTGCGGAAGTGGTGGGTTCCCAATTAGGATTGGCAAATGCAACAGGAAGTGCACTATGGGCATGACGGGCCTGGGTTCGTCTTCTTGGTGGCAGCGGGACACTACTTGTGCTTGCCACCTCGCCAGCTTGAACTGCACGTGGGACTTGCCACGTCACCAAGTGTTACTGCAGTGCTGGATATACGACCAGGGTGTACTAGGCTGCTGGTGCTTGCCAGTTCACCAGAAGGAATAGCGGGGCTAGTACTGCTCTGCTCCATACGAGGGACCTGCAGTTCTTGCACATTAACAACAGAAGAAGAAGAAGATTGGTACGCCTTGACCTTAGCAGGGACCACAACTCCGTCATCAGAGCTATCTGTCATGGAGCCGCTGTCCTCTACAGGATCATATTCGGAGTCTGAATCTGACAGATGAGTGACTTCCTCTTCACTATCTGTCATGCTCAGAAACGTGTAGGCCTCTTCACTAGTGTACCTTCAATTTGCCATTTTGGGCTCTAAATTTAGTGGTACACTAGTGAGACTCACAGGCAAAAAAGCTCCTGACTGTTAGCAACTGTATCAAAACGCTACCAAAAAAACGGTTAGCGATCAGGCCTGACTCTGCGAATGCTGCAGTTATGTGTTTTTAGTGTTTTGTAAGTGACAATGATCGATCGATACTGCACTTGGGTGGGCTGGGCAGAGGGGCTAAACGCAGGTGCTAGCAGTTATCTGGGCTGATCCCGCTAACACTGCGTTTTTGGGAACCCTAAACTGCTGGGGACGCTAGTATAGATCTGATCGGATCAGATATTGATCCGTTTCAGATACTGATCCGTTCAGATACTATACCACAAAGGGAGGTGTATGCTGTGTGCGTGGGTGTTATCGGTACTGGCACTAACCTGACGCTGCCTGGGGCGACGCAGACCTGATCTGACGCTAAAACTTAACTTATATCACCGCCGGGCGATCACGGGGTTAAACCTTTATTAGTAAACGGTGGGTGCCCTGAAGCTATAAAAAAAAAAAAAATCTAACCAGTGTAACCCGTAAGTTATATGTTGATCACTGGTGAAAGGGTTAACTAGGGGGCAATCAGGGGGTTAAAACCTTTACTGGGTAGTATATGGGGGTCCCTGACGCTATAAAACGCTGACGGTGAACCTAAATACTTACCTCCCTAACTAAAGCGTCACCTGCGACACTAATATAGCGATCAGAAAAACAATCGCTTAGTGACACTGGCGACGAGGGGGGGGGGGGGGTTGATCAAGGGGTTAAAACTTTATTAGGGAGGGTACCCTAGACCTAAAGGGGCCTAACACTAACTGCCCTACCACTTATAAAACTGTTCCAAAATGACACCAATGCAATATTCTGGAAAAAAAAAACTGCTATTGGCGTCACTGTGACAGGGGGGTGATCGGGGTGTGAAAAGTGTGCCTAGAGAGTGTTTTACTGTTAGTGTAGTGTTGTGCAGACTTACTTGGATGGGAGGAGCCTACGACGTCATCACGTTCGTTCTTGGATGGGCTTTACACGAACTTAGGAAGTGGAGACTACAGACGGAGACGCCAAAGTTTTTATGCTGCAATAATCTGCTGCCTTTTTATACCGCGATCTTGTAAGTGTAATTTTTATAATTAATAAACTTACCGCTTGGACGTATTACACTATGGATTGTTTCTGTTTTATACCCTTGGGAATCATCTGCTGCTAACGGTTGCTGTAAGCTATGGTTGTGGGGAGACCGATATCCCTGTGCTGAGTGAGACTGCCGTAATAGCAGTCATCACCGTCTGGTAAGCGCAATTGATTTTTGCACCCTGGGTGTGATAGAGACATAGAAGACTATCTTCACCTGCTTCACATTTTGGTTCACCTTTATATTTTTTTGCACAATGTTTAGTTATTTATGTGGATGAAACTGCCTTTTCACCAATTTTTTAGCGCTGCACCTTTTTATATTTTAGACTTACTTGGATGACTTCTCTCCTTGGCGCCGGAACGAAAAGACCGACACGAGGAGAGATGACATCACTTCCTCTGCCGCTGCTTACATTACAGTAGCAGAGGAAGATTGTCATTCGTTGGGAGCGATCGCGAGGGGGTGGCCACGAATGAGTGGCCTCCCCCTCAGCACGGATCGCTCCCCTAACGATGCCGGCCACCACGGGCACTGGGGGGGGGGGGGCGCATATCACGTACCAGGTACATGATTTTGCCTGCCAGTGCCATTCTGCCGCCGTATATCTGCGTTAGGCGGTTGGCAAGTGGTTAATGAAGGTCGAATAACTGGACCATGTGGCAGCCCTGCAAATTTGTTCCAGTAAGGCACAAGCCCTCTCTTCCCAAGATGCAGACAAGGCTCTTGTTGAGTGTGCAGTAACAAAAGGTGGAGGAACTTCCCTAATTTTGTAAGTTTTAGCTAGCTTTATCCATCTAGCCTGTTTAGCTTTAGATGCACTTTTTCCCTTGTGTGTTCCTGAAAATAGGACAAACAAGGCATCAGTTTTTCTAAAAGGTCTTGGTGACCTCAAGATAGACTAGGACAGTGATGGCGAACCTATGGCACATGTGCCACAGCTGGCACACCAAGCCCTCTCTGTGGGCACGCAGCACCCTGCCAGGATACGGGGGGAATCCCCCAGCCAGGCAGTCACTTGTGCCACATTTAGGGGGGTGTATATGTATTCCTCTGTCGTACCGAGGGCCTGTGCTGCAGCTTATTGCCTCCCCCTGACCCTTACACCTCCGGTGAGGCATTCCTCTCTGCGGCACCCAATTCCAGCTCCCCTTGACCCAGGAGTACTTTGGTACAGCCCATCCCTCTTGGTAAATGCACTGCGACCTGACAGCGGAGGGGGAGGGGCGGTGCTCAGAGCAGATCATGGCTATAGGAGAGGTACAGTGGCTGCTAGCTGACTGCTCGGTGACTGGGACACCAAGGAGCGTCTGGATGGTGGGGAATCCTGCAATACTGCCTGCTGGGTGCTGGGGAGAGCCTTGATGTCATGGATGATGAGGCCATGGAGAGGTAAGGAAGAGGATGGATCCTCTACTCTACATTGCACTGTGTGTGGGGGGATGGGGGAATGTGAGTAGTGCAGGAAGTATGTGTCAGGTAGGTCAGTGTATGTTGCAGAGTGCATTCTGAGCACAACGCATTCCAGCACCCTGCATTCAGAGCACAACGCATTCCAGCACCCTGCATTCAGAGCACAACGCATTCCAGCACCCTGCATTCAGAGCACAACGCATTCCAGCACCCTGCATTCAGAGCACAACGCATTCCAGCACCCTGCATTCAGAGCACAACGCATTCCAGCACCCTGCATTCAGAGCACAACGCATTCCAGCACCCTGCATTCAGAGCACAACGCATTCCAGCACCCTGCATTCAGAGCACAACGCATTCCAGCACCCTGCATTCAGAGCACAACGCATTCCAGCACCCTGCATTCAGAGCACAACGCATTCCAGCACCCTGCATTCAGAGCACAACGCATTCCAGCACCTTGCATTCAGAGCACAACGCATTCCAGCACCCTGCATTCAGAGCACAACGCATTCCAGCACCCTGCATTCAGAGCACAACGCATTCCAGCACCCTGCAGAGCACAACGCATTCCAGCACCCTGCATTCAGAGCACAACGCATTCCAGCACCCTGCATTCAGAGCACAACGCATTCCAGCACCCTGCATTCAGAGCACAACGCATTCCAGCACCTTGCATTCAGAGCACAACGCATTCCAGCACCCTGCATTCAGAGCACAACGCATTCCAGCACCCTGCATTCAGAGCACAACGCATTCCAGCACCCTGCATTCAGAGCACAACGCATTCCAGCACCCTGCAGAGCACAACGCATTCCAGCACCCTGCATTCAGAGCACAACGCATTCCAGCACCCTGCATTCAGAGCACAACGCATTCCAGCACCCTGCATTCAGAGCACAACGCATTCCAGCACCCTGCATTCAGAGCACAACGCATTCCAGCACCCTGCATTCAGAGCACAACGCATTCCAGCACCTTGCATTCAGAGCACAACGCATTCCAGCACCCTGCATTCAGAGCACAACGCATTCCAGCACCCTGCATTCAGAGCACAACGCATTCCAGCACCCTGCAGAGCACAACGCATTCCAGCACCCTGCATTCAGAGCACAACGCATTCCAGCACCCTGCATTCAGAGCACAACGCATTCCAGCACCCTGCATTCAGAGCACAACGCATTCCAGCACCCTGCATTCAGAGCACAACGCATTCCAGCACCCTGCATTCAGAGCACAACGCATTCCAGCACCCTGCATTCAGAGCACAACACATTCCAGCACCCTGCATTCAGAGCACAACGCATTCCAGCACCCTGCATTCAGAGCACAACGCATTCCAGCACCCTGCATTCAGAGCACAACGCATTCCAGCACCCTGCATTCAGAGCACAACGCATTCCAGCACCCTGCATTCAGAGCACAACGCATTCCAGCACCCTGCATTCAGAGCACAACACATTCCAGCACCCTGCATTCAGAGCACAACGCATTCCAGCACCCTGCATTCAGAGCACAACGCATTCCAGCACCCTGCATTCAGAGCACAACGCATTCCAGCACCCTGCATTCAGAGCACAACGCATTCCAGCACCCTGCATTCAGAGCACCCTGCATTCAGAGCACAACGCATTCCAGCACCCTGCATTCAGAGCACAACGCATTCCAGCACCCTGCATTCAGAGCACAACGCATTCCAGCACCCTGCATTCAGAGCACAACGCATTCCAGCACCCTGCATTCAGAGCACAACGCATTCCAGCACCCTGCATTCAGAGCACAACGCATTCCAGCACCCTGCATTCAGAGCACAACGCATTCCAGCACCCTGCATTCAGAGCACAACGCATTCCAGCACCCTGCATTCAGAGCACAACACATTCCAGCACCCTGCCTTCAGAGCACAACGCATTCCAGCACCCTGCATTCAGAGCACAACGCATTCCAGCACCCTGCATTCAGAGCACAACGCATTCCAGCACCCTGCATTCAGAGCACAACGCATTCCAGCACCCTGCAGAGCACAACGCATTCCAGCACCCTGCATTCAGAGCACAACGCATTCCAGCACCCTGCATTCAGAGCACAACGCATTCCAGCACCCTGCATTCAGAGCACAACGCATTCCAGCACCCTGCATTCAGAGCACAACGCATTCCAGCACAACGCATTCCAGCACAACGCATTCCAGCACCCTGCATTTTGAGCACAACGCATTCCAGCACCCTGCATTCTGAGCACAACGCATTCCTAAACCCTCATTCTGAGGGAAAGTTTCGCCATCACTGGACTAGGAGAATCCTTCTCACCTCTAAAAAACTAAACTTTCTTTCTTGGTCGCCCTGTGGCGAGCTACAAAAGGTTAGCAGTACAATGTCCTGAGATCTGTGGCATGTACTGGCCACCTTAGGCAAAAAAACTGGATCAGTTCTCAAAACAACTCGATCATCAAAAATTGTGAGGAAAGGTTCCCTCTCACTGATTGCGATTGTAACTCACTTACCCTACAAGCTGAGGTAATTGCTAGAAGAATTTTTTTTTTTTTTTTTTTATGTAAAGCAACCTAACTGAAATATCCTCTAGGGGCTCAAAAGGAGATTCTACCAGTTTGAAGCACCAGGTTGGACAACTTAACACCACTACTGACCTGGCCCTAGAAATTGATTTGAAAAATCTAGCTATAGTGGGATTTTCCATGAGAGAAATCTGGAAGGAACATACTGATAGCTGCCGCCTGTACCTTTAAGGTACTAACTGAAAGACCTTTGTCAACACCCTCTTGAAAAACTTCCAAATTTGAAGGAATACATGAGTTAACCTTTGATTTTCAAATAACCATGAGTTAAATTTCTTCCAAACCTTGGAATATATGGCTCTAGTGACTGGTTTTCTGCAATTTACCAGAGTCTTGACAGAGTCTTGACTACTTTATCAGAGAACCCCTGGGCGCCCAATATCTTTTCTTCAGATACCAAGCTGTCAAGCTTAAGGAAACTGTGGGTGTGACACTGGACCCTGCGATACTAAGTCTTCTCTCCTCTGAAGACTCAGTGGAGGCTCCGAGACCAGAGTCTGTAGCAGGGAAAACCAGGGCCTCTTGGGCCAGAAAGGGGCTATTAGGATAAGATCTGTTTCTTCTAGAACAAACTTCCGGAAGACTTCAGGAATAAGTCTGATCGGCGGGAAGGCGTAACAGAGGCCAAGTGGCCACGGATTCGCCAGAGCATCGATCCCTAATGATCGATCTGCTGGGTTCAGAGAAAAGAACTTCTCTGTCTTGCAATTCTGATTTGCGAACAGGTCCACTTCGGGACATCCCCATCTGTCGGTGAGATCAGAAAGGCCTTCGGGATGAAGGGACAAGTTGTCTCGATCTACCCGGTAGCGGCTGAGATAATCTGCCGGACAGTTTTGAGTCCCCTTCAGGTGCACTGCTGTAATTGAGGCTAGATTTCCTTCTGCCCATGATAAAATCTCCTGAGCAATAGACTGAAGTATCGGTCTCCTCGTACCTCCCTGTTTGTTGAGGTACGCAACCGTCGCAATATTGTCTGATCGTATCTGGAGATTGTGACCCCTGATTTCCATCTGAAATGTTTGCAAGGCTCTCTGAATTTGAGGAAAAAAGGAAGTTCTGGACAAACCGCACTCCAGAATATAGCCTTTATTAGTAAAAAGTTAAAGCCACATCAAAAAATGGAACAAACGACTGACGCGTTTAACACTTAACAGTGCTTAGTCATAGCTGCCCTACCACCAAAAACAGTGCTATATATTAAAATATTTCAAATATGTGACTCCATGTGTAGTTAATTGAGTACAATTACTCAATTAGATTTTCAATTGAAAGAAACCCTTGATTAACAAACGTGTTCAACGTGTGTGAGTTGGGGGAATACACATGAATATGTGCATTCAGTGCAAAGATGAAGCAAATGCTTTTATAATGAATAAAATTTAAACCAACTGGCTGCCCTCTCTCTCTGGCCTTCTTTGCCATCGCAATGGAGCCACTTGCCGATGCCCTTCGCACCTCTCCTCACATTAGGGTACTGCGGGTTGGCTGGCTGGAGGAGAGGGTCGCCCTGTATGCGGATGACCTCCTACTCTTCCTTAATGATGCGGGTCCATCACTCGAGGGAGTCCTGCAGGTCCTCAACTCCTTCTCCTCTGTCACGGGCCTCAGGGTTAACTGGACAAAATCTCTCCTGTTCCCCGTGGATCCTGCAGCTCGTGACACAGCTCCCACGGACATCCCTCTACAATGGGTCGAGAATTTTAAATACTTAGGGGTGGTGGTCTTCAGGCAGGCTTCTGAGTTCTTACCCCTCAACTTGTCCCCGGTGGTTCAGGAGACTCGGCAACGGCTGAAGGCGTGGGAATCGTTGCCTCTTTCACTGTTGGGACGCATTAAATTTGTTTAAAATGAAAATACTCCCCAAATTTACACTTATTTCGCCACTCTCCACAGTGGATTCCTAAATCCTTTTTCAAACAACTACATCGCCTCCTCGCCTCTTTACTATGGGGGTCCCAATCCCCCAGATACAGCTGGTCAACACTGATAGGCCTGACCTCCCAGGGTGGCTTGGCGTGTCCGGATCTATACAAGTACTATCTGGCCGCCCAGCTAGTAACAGCTGCTTGGTGGCTCAATCCGGACACCTCCAACCCAGCTACCATGGTCGAGACGGCAGTGTTGGGATCCCTAGAGGCGCTCAAATTTTTGCTTTTTCGAGGTCCTCGAGCCCCTTATCCACTGACACCCTCCATGCGCACTACTCTGCGTGCACGGGGGGCAGGTCTCAAATTAGAAAAATACCCTCAACAGGCAATCTCACCCAATGCTCCCCTTTAGATAAACCCAACCCTGGAGCACATCTATAAACTACCTGAGCCTCATGCCTGGACCAAATTTAACATTAAAACGGTGGCACAGATTATCTCCAATCAATCCCTAGTCCCGCTCTCCAAACTAAACTCCAATTTTAATATACCCCAGTACTATTTTTTCCGATTCCTTCAACTCTCCCATGCCTTCAGTCACCAATTCTTCAACTCCCCTCCTCAACTAGTCCAATCTTCACTGGCGGACCTTCTTAGATCAGATTGTGCGAAAAAAAAAAACACTTCTCAATTAGGGCTGCAACTAACAATTATTTTCATAATCGATTAATTGGCCGATTATTGTTTCGATTAATCGATTAATAACATAAAAAGAAAGTGTGGTGTATAAATTTAGTTAATATGTAAAGTTTTTTTTTTTTTTTAAAAAGGCAATTTATTTGTATCTCTATGCAGTGGTAACATATAAATAACCAACTATATGGTTAGGGAGCAAAATATCTAATCCACTCTGAGAAAAACAAACAGACAGAAGAGATATATACTGTATATACTATTAAAGAGTAAATCTGGTAAATATCAGACTCAGAGATCAAATTTTTGTATTAAAAAAAAATGTCTTCCTTAAAAAAAAAATTAAAAAAAAATGTAATTTTAAGAACATTTGTTCGATTTTCTAATCGTTAGTGGGGTCAAATTGACGTTCATTTACAAACAAAGGAAAATTTGGAAATAGAAAACTTCTTGGTAAAAGGAATTTTCAGACAGTAAATGTGGTTTTCGTTCAGAGATTACATTCATTTTAAACAGGAATGTTAAAAACAAGTGAAAAATTCAAACAACGTTCTTTCATTCAGCGAATGTATAAAGATTTTTTGTCTGAATATTCTCATCTGAAAATTGATCCGTGTGGCCAGCATAAGGCTCGGTACACACTTACGCAGTTTGCTTGTGATCTGTTTCTGCAGTGCGTTTTGATTTTTGCGCACATGATTTTGCTGCAATTTGCGTTTTTGCATTTTTTTGGCCAATTTGTTGTTGGGCAGATTAAAAAACACAAATTGCTGCAAAAACACATTACATGCTTTTCTGCAGCTTTTCCATTGAAGTATATTGAACCAAAAAAGCACAGTTTTGTGTTTTACAAAAAAAAAAAAAGTCCCTGACCCTTTCTAAATACACAGTGGCTAAAAAAGCATAGATGTGAAGGTGTCCCATAGGAAACCTTGAAAATGAACTGTAGTCCGTTTCCGCAAAAAGTACCAAAAAACACATAGATGTGAACCAGGTCTAAGACATTTAGTAAAATAATGGGGTTAAAAAAAAAAAAAAAAAAAATAGCCCTTTATAGTACAAAAAAAAGCAGATAATCACTACTGTAAGGGGTTCATTTTTTTACTGTAGAACTGTGAAAGTAATATTTACAGTAGCGATTATTTGCTCTTTTTGTACTATAAAGGGCTCATTTTAGTTTTTTTTAACCCCATTATGTTACTGGCCGATTAATCGATTATGAAAATAGTAATCGATTAATTTCATAATCGATTCGTTGCCGATTAATCGATTAGTTGTTTCAGCCCTATTCTCAATTATATTCACACCTGACTGTCACCTCCCTCCGGACTATGGAAAAGCTAAGATCTAAATGGTCCCATGACATCCCTAATTTTGACAACGATGACTGGGATGACATATGGGATTTCCTATTTAGCTCCCTGGTCTCTCTGAGAGATCGCCTGATCCAATTCAAGATAGTCCATCGGGCATATTTTACCCCTCACAGACTACACAAAATGAACCCCGACTCCCCTCCCGGGTGTTGGAGATGTGGTGGGACTCCTGGGGACTTCACCCACATCTTCTGGACCTGTCCGGCAATTGTCGGATACTGGAGGGAGATATTGGACTTTATCACACACATCACCTCTGTGCCACTACAACCATCAATGTCAATCTGCATGTTAGGCCTGGTAGAACAACAAATTCCTATGGTGGCGGGACGCACACTGGTGGGATTGCTCCTGTTCTATGCCCGTAAAGCTATAGCCCTTAGTTGGTGCAAACCAACCCCCCCTCCTCTCTCCCTGTGGAAACAATTAACAATAGCTTACCTCTGTATAAAGACACATATGACAACAGAGGCCGCCCCAACAAATATAGCAAAGTCTGGTCTAAGTGGCTGGCAGATCCCTCCACCGCTTCAGAGGCCTCTCAGTAGACCCCAATCACAAAGTAGCTCCCAAGCGGGTGCCAGGTGTACACAATAATCTACAATATGCTATTTTACCATGTACAACTGCACATAGCACCACCATGACCCAGTAAACTGTACCGCTATGACTGATGTCATAATATATTCTTCATGAATAAGGTGACAGCGTGATTCCTGCAAGGATCACATAAACATACATTGGTCTAATATGATGTCTGTTTGTTCTCTTTATCGGTTTTTGTTTCTCTTTTTAAAAACCAATAAAAAGATTTTGAAAAAAAATAAATAAATTTAAACCAACTAAAATAAAGTGTTTAAATAACTTATTTTGTTTCAATAAATTGTTCCAATGAACTGTAAATATGTCCAATAAATATGTTTACACCTGAAAAGTTGGTAAATAAATGAAATAAAAAGTGATAAGAATTTAACATTTGAATAAAATAAAATGAGTGACTATATGATAATAATAAATCTGTGTTAATGATAATAGTGAAAAATATAAATAGATAGATCTATCTATCAAAACATACCTATTCATTTACATACCTCTGTGATTAAGTACTGTCTAACACCAACTGTAAGGAACGTATAATAATAAATAAAAATATACACACACACCGTATTTATCGGCGTATAACACGCACTTTTTTCCCCCTTAAAATCAGGGGAAAATCGTGGCTGCGTGTTATACGCCGATCGCCGCCGACATTCACATAGCGTGTAGTTTTAAATATGTTCGGAGGGACTCGGCGGCTGAACGAGCGCCGCCGAAATCACAGTGACTGGGCGGAGCCGAGATACCACATAGTCAAGTGTTCTCGGCTCTTTCCGGCGCAGCTCACAGTCACGCCCAGTCCCGCCGTTGGACCCGTGTTATGTCCATCATAGGGCGGGACTGTGAGCAGCGCCGGAAAGAGCCGAGTACACTCGACTGTATCTCGGCGGCGTTCGTTCAGCTCCGCCGAGTCCCTCCGAACTCTGCGGCGCCATATTTAAAACTACATGTTATGTGTATGTCGGCAGCAATCTGTCCAAGCCTGCACTGACCACTGGGGCAAAGCTGCACTGACAAGGCTGCAGATGGACACGATAAGGCTGCATTGATGGGCATTTTAATGTTTTTTTTCCTTAAAATTCTCTCCTAAACTTAGGGTGTGTGTTATACGCCGATAAATATGGTGTGTGTATAATTATATATACACACATACACAATATATATATATATATATATCTCTATCTATATATATATATATATATATATATATATATCTCTATCTATATATATATATATATATATATCTCTATCTATATATATATATATATATCTCTATCTCTATCTATATATATATATATATATATCTCTATCTATCTATCTATCTATCTATCTATCTATCTATCTATCTATCTATCTATCTATCTATCTATCTATCTATCTATCTATCTATCTATCTATCTATCTATCTATCTATCTATCTATCTATCTTACTTCAGGTGGGTTACCCTCTTTTCTTAGATCCGTCCGATCAAGGCACCGTCAAGGTGGACTCCCAACCTTCCACCATAAATGGATAGAAAAAAGACGTGGATCGATGCTTGATGCAAAAGTATCTTTACTGAAAATGTTTCAATTAGTACAAGCAAGCCACTGTACAGTTCCGAGCGCACCTCGCTCTTCGTCAGGCTGTTTTGGCTGTGTGTGAAGAGCCAAAGCACAGATTTCCTCTTATTCACATCCAGTCCACATTACACATGTGTATCAACTTAATTACTAATAAACAGAACAACACCACCTAGTGAGGTAATAGACCCTTATTATTTCAACCTGAATAGAAATATTTCCTATCCCTCAATATACATTGATCATCCTAATATGCACATTTCTCTCTCATCTTCCATCAACACAATATTATGTGGCAATTGAGATTTTTCAAATATACATCACATTCAATATATTATCATATTAGTAATGACATTCTTGGTCGTTTCTCAGATCTCATCAAAAATTCCAACTAGTATCATTTTGTTTCACATTCCCAACAGAACTTCCTTCCAAAACGATCTACGGGAATATATATAGAAAGATATAAAACATGACTACAATCCCCATATGTCAATTGCCATATCCTATACAAATCTACAAGGACTATGATTTATATCTATTTGTATAGGATATGGCAATTGACATATGGGGATTGTAGTCATGTTTTATATCTTTCTATATATATTCCCGTAGATCGTTTTGGAAGGAAGTTCTGTTGGGAATGTGAAACAAAATGATACTAGTTGGAATTTTTGATGAGATCTGAGAAACGACCAAGAATGTCATTACTAATATGATAATATATTGAATGTGATGTATATTTGAAAAATCTCAATTGCCACATAATATTGTGTTGATGGAAGATGAGAGAAATGTGCATATTAGGATGATCAATGTATATAGTAGCATGTATATTGAGGGATAGGAAATATTTCTATTCAGGTTGAAATAATAAGGGTCTATTACCTCACTAGGTGGTGTTGTTCTGTTTATTAGTAATTAAGTTGATACACATGTGTGATGTGGACTGGGTGTGAATAAGAGGAAATCTGTGCTTTGGCTCTTCACACACAGCCAAAACAGCCTGACGAAGAGCGAGGTGCGCTCGGAACTGTACAGTGGCTTGCTTGTACTAATTGAAACATTTTCAGTAAAGATACTTTTGCATCAAGCATCGATTCTCTCTCTCTCTCTCTATATATATATATCTATATATCTATATATCTATATATCTCTATATATCTCTATATATCTCTATATATCTCTATATATATATATATATATATATATATATATATATATATATATATATATATATATATATATACACACACACACACACACACATCTATATATACATATACACACACACACACAGTGTGTATACTTTTATATGGGATCCACCAGATCTCTGTTGTATATGCAATAGGTATATCATGAAGTCACATATATTCCAAAGGATGTATACATGAGCCTGGGACAGTGAGCTGGCTGAGAAGCAACGTACTAAGGTATGTGCATCTTACTCCCTCTAGTGGAGACTTTAAAAAGGCATGACAACATTTTTCTCATGAAAGAAAAAAAAAAAACATAGGTGGACTTTTTACAGTTCCTAGGCTTCTGCCCTTACCTTATCCTTGCCGTAGCATACTGCTGTAACAGATCCAAACTTCACCCATCACGGCCGCTGCATTTGGCAAACCTTCATGGACCAGGTCTCTTGTAGAGGTTCCACTCCCTTGGATCTGTATAGCACTCCTCACGAAAAACTTTAGGTAAAGTGAGCATGACCAAAAAGCCCTGGGTCCCGGGGTCCAGCCCTGCAAGGAGAGGTGTTACAGGCAAAACCGCGCTCTCTGCATACGAGGCCCAGGTACTGTCCACTTTGGCCTCAGTGGCACTTTGGATGGATCCAGTCTGCGGAGGCGGTTTAAATCCAGCAAGGATCCCTCCAGCAGGGCTCCTCAGAGCACATCTTCACTCGTGACCAACAACTTAGACACTGGCGAAAAAACTGAGGCACGCCTGGTAGGAGTAGGAGGGGTTATATAGGGAGTGAACTTCCTGTATTAGATATACCAGTGTCCATCACCTGAAGGTGCCTATATACCCATATAATTACTACTATGGCTCTGTGTCCCGTGATGTACGATAAAGAAACAGGATTTTTTCGTCATACCATACCTGTAAAAAATTATTTTCTTCTAGTACATCATGGGACACCCTTGCTAATATTTATTACCTACTTGGACGTCCCAGAGCAATAGCCTTGAGGTGAGGGAGGGAGACACCCTGCCAAAAAATAGCCAATCCTCGGCTGCTCAAACATCCACTTAATAAAATTTTGTATATGTATGCACTGAAGACCAGGTAGCAGCCTTACAAATCTGAGCAACAGATACCTGATGGTGAAAAGCCCAGGAGGTTACTACACCCCTGGTAGAATGAGCTTTATGTTTCAGACCATAGGTCAGATCGACCAATTGACAGACCCAGTTGGCAATGGAAGCTGCCTGCCCCTTTTGGTAAAACAAAAGAGGAGTCTGATTCTCGGATCTTCGCAGATATAGACAAATAAACCTTGACTGCCCGTACAACGTCTAAGGAATGCAGTCATCTCTCTTCCGCCGAAACAGGCTGAGAGAAAAAAGGCGGCAAAATAATGTCCAGATTTAAAATGAAAGGCTGACACCACTTTGGGCAAAAGGGATGGAAAAGGTCTTAACACTACCCTGTCGTTATGAAGCATCAAGTATGGTTCCCTGCACATAAGGGAACACCCTTCTAGCTGAGGTGATGGCCATCAGGAAGGCTAGCTTGCATGACAGCAAGTCTAATGGAATTTCATTAATAGGTTCAAATGATTGTTTCTGTAACACAGACAGCACCAAGTTCAAGTCCTAAGGACACATAGGTGGCCTAATGGGGAGAAGCAAACGAGTTGACCCCTGCATAAAGGTTCTAACCAGAGAATGGAAGCCTAAAGTCCTTTGGAAGAATACTGACAGGGCTGAAATCTGACCTCTAATTGTACTCAAAGCCAATCTGATTTCCACAGCTGACTGTAGAAAAGAGAATTCTACCAATCACGTACATTTCCGAGGATGCCATTTTCTGGCTTCACACCAAGCAATAGACGTCTTTCAAACCTTATGATAGATCCTCCTAGTGACAGCTTTTCTAGCATTCACTAGGGTAGACACCACTTGTCCCAGAGGTGCCACAGTCCTTCAACACCCTGGCTTCAATAGCCATGCTGTCAAATTTAGAGACTTTAAATTGGGGTGGAATATAGGACCCTGAGACAGTAGATCAGGGCGACGTGGAAGAGTCCATGGCCGTCTATCACTCTCCAGGAACCAGGGCCTTCTGGGCCAGGCTGGTGCCACCAGAATGACTGCAACCCCCTCTCTGAATCCTGCGCAACAAATGTGGAAGAGGTGGGATCGGAGGTAAAGCATAAACCAGGGAGTACTGGCTCCATGGAACTACCAGAGCATCTGCTCCATGTGCCAGAGGATCCCTTGTTCAGGACAAACTGCTATAGCTTGTTGTTGAACCTGGATGCCAATAGGTAGACCTCTGGCCATCCCCAATGCTGGCAAATTTCCTGGAACACCCCTGAGTGTAGGGAGGCAGATCTGCTGGCGGCTGAGAATCTGCCTTCCAGTTCTCTACTCCCGGGATATGGACTGCCGATATATTTGGCATATGTCCCTTTGCCCAGCCTAGTATGTGGTTCACCTCCTTTAGAGCTGAACAACTCCTTGTACCGCATTGGTGGTTTATATAGGCCACTGCAGTGGCATTGTCGGACTGAACCCTGAAAGGGCAGTCCTGAAGCTCCAACGTCCAGGACCGTAGGGCCAGACGTGCTGCCCGTAATTTCTAGGACTTTGATGGGCATGATCTGTTCTGTCCTTGACCATTTCCCCTGAGCTGTGAGCCCCTCCAGGGTTGCTCCCCAGCCTGAGAGAATGGCATATGTAGTCAGTACTCTCCAAGTTACTGGGAGGAAGGATTTTCCCTTTTGCAGATTCTGATCCTGCAACCACCAGTTTAGGCTTAAGCGTGCCCGAGGAGTTAAGAACATAGGATAATCCAGGGCTTGTCCTCTCCTGTTCCAAGCCAACAAGAGGTCTTGTTGTATAGGCCTGGAATGGAACTGGGCATAGGGCACTGCCTCAAAAAGGAGGACACCATCCTTCCTAGAAGACTCATACAGAGCCGAATGGAGGGTTGTCTGGTGCCCTTTAACTGACGCACCTGATCCTTCAGGGCACAGATCCTTACAGGTGGCAAAAATACCCTTGCTTGGACTGTATTCAGGATCAGACCTAAATACTTCAGACTTTGAGGTGGCCTCAAGGATGACTTTTCAGTATTCATACAGTGAAAAAAGGGGAATGATTAATGCGCTACCCAAACAGTTGAGAAAAAAGCGGCTACAAAACATGTGACAAAATGTGAACCAATGTGATAAGATAAATTGTAGCGCTAAAAAGGGAAAAAAACACCATATATGGTATAAAGTAAATGTCTTTATAAACAGAAGTATATGTCCCAATTGTGACGTGTTGTCAGATGAAGTAGTAGTCTATGACAAATCAGTGCAATCAGTGTAGAGGTTCCCTTAGCTTTCCAAATATCCACTTAGATGTCATCAAAATGAAAGATAGATTGGATACGCTTACCGGAACTGTTGGACTCTACTGCCATCAGCATAGAGTCAATCGAGCTGTGTGCCACCAAGGTATGTATAAAGTAGTCAAGGACGGATGGAACGTCTGCGAGCCAAGATGTCACTTCTGGATCGACAGGAAGGAACCCCCGAACCGGTTCCAAGATACAAACGTTTTCTCAAATCCCGGAGGTATGTGGAAAAAAAGGGGGATGCCTCCACATAGTGTAAATCAGGGTTATTTATTACTAAAAAACCGTAGTACATAAAAGTGATCACAAGTAAAACAGAAAGGCATTTGAGAAAACGTTTGTATCTTGGAACCGGTTAGGGGATTTGAGAAAACGTTTGTATCTTGGAACCGGTTAGGGGTTCCTTCCGGTCGATCCAGAGGTGACATCTTGGCTCGCAGACGTTCCATCCGTCCTTAAATACTTTATACACCTGCCCTTGGTGGCACACAGCTCGATTGACTCTATGCTGATGGCAGTAGAGTCCAACAGTTCCGGTAAGCGTATCCAATCTATCTTTCATTTTGATGACATCTAAGTGGATATTTGGAAAGCTGAGGGAACCTCTACACTGATTGCACTGATTTGTCATAGACTACTACTTCATCTGACAACACGTCACCATTGGGACATATACTTATGTTTAGAGAGACATTTACTTTATACCATATATGGTATTTTTTTTCCCTTTTTAGCGCTACAATTTATCTTATCACATCTTTTCAGTATTCATGATTAAAGCCCAAGCTTTCTAAATACCGCATTGTGCAGGTTATGCTCTAGAGCCAGTATTGAGTGATGTCTGACCAGGAGGTCGTCCAGATACCCGAGCACCAAGATCCCTTGGGCCCTTAAAAGGCCCAGTACTGGTGCTAGGACCTTTGTGAACACCCGGGGAGCTGTGGCAAGTCCGAAGGGTAAAGCCACAAACTGAAAATAACGTTCCTCTACTGCAAGTTGCAGGAACCTCTGATGAGGCTGAAAGATAGGTACATGTAAATATGCATCCTTAATATCGATGAAGGCTAGAAAGTCTACCGTCTGGAGTGAGGCTACTACTGAACGAACAGACTCCATCTGAAAGGACTAGATTAGTAGATACTGGTTCAGGGATCTTAGGTCCCAAATGAGCCTTGTGTCCACGTTTGGTTTTTGCACCCTAAACAGGTTCGAGGAAAACCCGCGCCCCTTTCGGATACAGGAACCTGTACAATCACTCCTTGATGCACTAAATGATGTAGTGCCTGAAACAATAAGTTTTTTGGAGGATCCGAGGGAACGCTGGATCTTAGAAACCTTTGAGGGGGAAACCTCTGAGGGGGAACCCTCTCGCAACTCCAGCTTGTAACCATGGCATATAGTTGAGGTGACCCACTGATCCTAAACCATTATTCTCCAAATGTCCGTAAAGTGCAGCAGCCCCCCCACCAGATAGAGTGAGGGCATCCCCTCAAAAGGAGGGCTTGGTGCTGGGTTTAGAAGAGTTTTGGTCCCAGGGCTTTTTCTGGCCCTGGCCTTGTGGCTTGCCCCTGGCTCTAGCGCACCGTTGACGGCTGAACTGCCTTCACGCTGACACAGCTGAGGAAGCAGTCCCGGAGGTTTTAAATGAGGGACCCTAGTGCTTTTCTTCACAGGAAGTAGAGAACTCGCTCCCTACGGAAATCTTTTGGATAGATTTGTCCAAATGATCACCAAAATAAACGTTCCCCATGAAAGGGAGAAACCTGCCAATAACTTTTTACAAGGGAACTCAGCTGACCAGTTCTTAAGCCACAAAAGTCTGTGCAAATGTACCGACAAGAGAGCCAAAATGAGAAACCTGTTGTATTGAATCCTTTAAAGGATTCAACAGTAAAAACACAGCGCTCAAGGAATATCGGTCTTATTTTAAGGCAGATCATCCTCCGGGGTAGGCCTGTCAGGCCATCTGACCTGATCCTTTACGAACTGGCAGATACAAATTGTTGCAACAGCCGGCTGAATAGCTGAATTGGCCAAAGAAAAAGGAAGCCTTTAATAATAACTCCAATTTCTTGTCAACAGGGACTTTCAAGCCCTGTGCATTATCTACCAGACAAGTCAAGTTCTTCTTTAAAGGAAAAGACTGCTGCATCCACGGCTGGCATGCTCCACTTAAACTTTTCATCCATGGGAAATAAAAAGGGAAAACCTCTTGGGGGGGGGGGGGGGGGAACAAAAATCCTGACAGGATGTTCACAATCAGCATACACCGCTTGTTCCAACAAAGGGTGTAAGGGGAAAGCCTTTGCAGCCTGAAGAGGCCTCAGGGACCCCAAAGGGGACCGGGGGGCTCAGTAAAACTGTACTGTTAGTCCCGCTCTTTTTTTGAAGACATTTACAAGCCACAAAAAGAGTACCTAGGTGTAGTATTAACACACTTCAAAAAAGGGAGACCCTTTAATAGGGCTCACCAAGCCCCTATGCAACAATCCCACTAAGCACCTTTAGCCTGCCAAGCAACACCTAGTGACTCACGTGACCCGGGTAAGGAGAAATGAACCGTTGCAAATACCTGGTTCAGAGACTGCTCTGTGTCCCACAGCTGCCTTCTAGAAGCCCTGCATGCTTGGCATACACAGCTTAAATAAGCTGGCTGTGCGCCGGAACGTTTTGCGGATGTGTACGCATGCACGTGTGCGTGGTACCGGAGAACGAGTGCGGCTGTATTAGTGTAAGACGCAAATCTTTGTGCGCTCAGATAAAGGCTATGGAACATGTGCGGCTCCACCACGTGCGCCATGGCCGCCGAACAAATAAACTGCTGAGCACAGCAGCACTCTTGCAAATGCGCCATAGAGAACCAAGGAGAAATTGCGCACCGTTGTGCGCCATCGTACAGGTAAAAAAAAGCCAGACACAAGCAAAAAAAAAAGGAACACTTTGCAAACACCCACAGCTAGCCCAAAACTCCCTCGTGTGGTCAACGCACACAGGTGTCCAGCCTCTAGCTAGTTTGACTGATTATTACAATCACTGGGACACCCCACAATAAGTAAATAAAGGGGTTTCACTTACCCATGCAGGCGCAGGGCAGCTTAGAAACTAAGAGCCCAATCTTTACCCATCATGGCGGGTTCCTGTCACTTGAGGACCTTCAAGGACTGGGTACCCTTTCCATGTTTGGGGTCCACTCCCTTGGACCTGTACAGCACCCTGCAAGAATGCACTGTGGTGTCCAGGATTCCACTTCGCAGGGTCCAGCGCCCGGAGGTCACATTACAGGCAAAACCTTGCAGGATCTTGAGTCTTCTTTGCGAGGCTTGCATACCATTTATCTAAGCATATAGAGCCTGTGTCAAATGGATCCGATTGGTCAATCCCTTGTTTCATTTAAGAACCATTTGTGGGACTAGAGACCTGGAGCTCAAACAAACATGCCCATCCACCCTGCAGACACTGGTAAAAAACTGAAGTACTACCTGTAAGGGAGGGGTTATATTGGGGGTCACTTCCTGTCCAAGACCATCTACCAGTGTCCATTCACCTAGAGATGGCGTATAACCCAGTAGGTAATGATTAGCCCAACTCTGTCCCATGATGTATGAAAAATAAATTATGCTTTTTACAGTAACAGTCAAAAAAGGTACAGGGTGACCCCGTCCACAACGCTAGTCTCTATACAGTGGGACAAAAAAGTATTTAGTCAGCCACCAATTGTGCAAGTTCTCCCACTTAAAAAGATGAGGCCTGTAATTATCATAGGTATACCTCAACTATGAGAGACAAAATGTGGAAACAAATCCAATCACATTGTCTGATTTTTGAAATAATTTGCAAATTATGGTGGAAAATAAGTATTTGGTCAATATCAAAAGTTCATCTCAATACTTTGTTATATATCCTTTGTTGGCAATGACAGAGGTCAAACGGTTTCTGTAAATCTTCACAAGGTTGTCACACACTGTTGCTGGTATGTTGGTCCATTCCTCCATGCAGATCTCTTCTAGAGCAGTGATGTTTTGGGGCTGTCGCTGGGCAACACAGATTTCAACTCCCTCCAAAGGTTTTCTATGGGGTTGAGATCTGGAGACTGGCTAGGCCACTCCAGGACCTTGAAATGCTTCTTACGAAGCCACTCCTTTGTTGCCCGGGCGGTGTCTTTGGGATCATTGTCATGCTGAAAGACCCAGCCACGTTGCATCTTCAATGCCCTTGCTGATGGGAGGAGCTTTGCACTCAAAATCTCACGATAATCGCCCCATTCATTTTTGTCATGTACACGGATCAGTCGTCCTGTTCCATTTGCAGAGAAACAGCCCCAAAGCATGATGTTGCCACCCCCATGCTTCACAGTAGGCATGGTGTTCTTTGGTTGCAACTCAGCATTCTCTCTCCTCCCAACACGACGAGTTGTGTTTCTACTAAACAGTTCTACTTTGGTTTCATCTGACCATATGACATTCTTCCAGTCCTCTTCTGGATCATCCAAATGCTCTCTAGCAAACCTCAGACAGGCCCAGACATGTACTGGCTTAAGCAGGAGGACACGTCTGCACTGCAGGATCTGAGTCCCTGGCGGCGCGTGTTACTGATGGTAGCCTTTGTTACGTTGGTCCCAGCTCTCTGCAAGTCATTCACTAGGTCCCCTCGTGTGGTTCTGGGATTTTTGCTCACCGTTCTTGTGATCATTTTGACAGGAAGTAGAGAGGAGACATTGCTGGAAGTGGTAGTAGAGAAGCCGTAAGGATCGCATAGAGCAGAGGAACGGCAGCATTACTGGAGTCATTATCATCCGCCCTGAGGCACCCACTCTGTCGCTCGATACCCCTGTAGGGGCGATTATCTCTGGTGAGTGGGGTAGCATTGGGGGGTGAGCACTTCAAGTCACCATCTGAACAAATCGCACAGAAGTCACTGTGGTGAGCCCTTAAGGGTGAAATAATTAGCTTTCACATTTGAACTCTGTTCTCCTATCTGGTTAAAAACACCCCTTTTTGCATGGACTATATATATAAAAAACTTTTTGGAAGTTAATCATCACCTGGTATAAACAAGAGTAATTGGAATCTACCTTTTATGCATGTCATCCTTATATTTATATATTTATATGTTCCTATTTTATTGTATTTAATGCACAGGGAGTGTTTGATTTGATTTTGATACACAAGGAAACTTTTAGGATTATAAGCGCCATATTGTCCCAATACTTTTGAACATTGGATCAACCACAACCCCACTCAATTTTTTGTATACACTTATGGAAGGGTTAATACGGATATCATACTGACACCACTATGCACATTTCATTTTCTCATTATTTAAAAAAAAAAAAAATTCTGGCGCCATTTTGTCCCAATATTTTTGAACTCTGTGGTCAATTTATTATTTTTTATTCGTAACTTACTGCATCGTTCACCACATTATTTTCCCACTGATTTATCATATATTTCACCTTGGCAGACATTCCATTTCACTGGGGGGACATATTTTATTTAGCAGTTTTATTTAGCAATTTCTAAATCACTGGTGTTTTGAGTATTTTAGTTATGCCCGAATATATGGGTTTCTTTTGTTGGGACCCTATTATGATAGCTGATGGTGGAGTTTTTATACACTGTAGCCATATAAAATTAGTTTTCATTTTATGACACCTGTACCCATTATTTAACAACGGAGAGGGCAGCGCCGTTCTCATTCTCATACTACTTATCCATTTATGCAATTAGACCCCTAGGGATACTAATTAGGGATAGGCAGCAGCCCTCACACTGTTCTAAGCGCGGATTTATCTATCTTTATCTACATAGTACTCAATGTTTGGCTGCAGCTGAGCATGAGGAGATGGGTCCACCAGGCCTTTTGGCTAGGTGGACCATGAAACTGTGCCTTGCGCCCCAGGCGGTCAGGGTAGTCATTCATTTATAGGGGTTTTGTTTCTGCAAAAAAAAAAAAATATGTAAGCAAAAAAAACGTTGTTCCTTCAGCCCCCATTATTGGCTTTGTTGCCCTTGTCAGGTGTGGACTCAAACCAGTTCCAACACATCGTTTTGGAGAACTGGTAACTGGATGGCACTCAAGATGTGCCCTGACAAGAGTTTTATAAATTGGTAGAATTATAGGTTTTATCACTTAATACCCTTTTTAGTGCATGCCAACAGTCTGCTAGCCTCATTTTCTGGAGCTTAGCAATGCAGTCTGAGCAAAAGCTAAGCCAGTGATCCACTAGAACCCACAGATCCTTTTCCATCCTCAATTGCCCAAGAGGTTCCTCCCCAAGCATGTAACTCACATTCATATTTTTAGCTGCCAAGTGCATTACTTTACATTGTTCATTATTAAACCTCAATTCATGTAGCCACCTACACATTTATTTATTGGGGTCTTCTTGCAAAGTTGCTATATTCTGTTGTGAAGGTATTACCCTGCTTAGCTTGGTCTTGTCAGCAAACACTGAATTTGAACTAATTATACAAACCTCAATATCATTTATGAACAAGTTAAAACATAATTGGTCCCTTGTTCTTAAAAGTTTTGCCAGTGTCCATTCACCTGAAGGTACAAGCCTATAACCCTGGGTCTATGAATACTCAGCTTGTGCCTTGTACTTTACAATAAAGATATGCACATTTATAAGAGGCACTGCTGTCATCACCTGATAAAAGAACACATCCTTTCTGTCCGTGCCTTCAGTTGCAAATTCTTCCACAATCCCTTCTGGGCTGATGCCATGTTCTGCACACAGTTGTTTCCAGAACTCAAACCCAACTGCCAGGAGACAAAAGAAGGCATTATAAAAACTTAAACATTATATTCCTCTTAGAAGAATATCAAAAGCATGTTAGCTGTGGGAAAGAAAGAAAGAAAGAAAGAAAGAAAGAAAGAAAGAAAGAAAGAAAGAAAGAAAGAAAGAAAGAAAGAAAGAAAGAAAGAAAGAAAGAAAGAAAGAAAGAAAGAAAGAAAGAAAGAAAGAAAGAAAGAAAGAAAGAAAGAAAGAAAGAAAGAAAGAAAGAAAGAAAGAAAGAAAGAAAGAACTTAACTTGCCAGATTTCATTTTCAAAAGTTTAACTCCAGGGATAATCTATTTTGCATTCTTACATTGGGCTAGCTTGGCCCAGTCTAAGTATGCTTATGTGACACCTGATCTGCCTCTGTAGAAAGGAATAGCTTCCATTTTTCCAAAAGATATATTTTTTTTAACTTTAGTTATACTTTAAGGCTACGTGCTTTACAATGTCCCCTCTCCCGGCTTCATACATCACCAATCACATTAAACCTTCCAAAACAGGTGAGAAACTGTTTGGCTTCTTTGAGAAACTTTTTGTCATCTGCAATTTATAGATGAGCGTGTACAGCAATGAGTATGCTCCAGCTTTACACTCAGGTACGTACGTTCCAGAATCACTAGGTTATAGACTGAAAGAAAGAAAAAAAAAAAAAAAAAAAAAAAAAGGGAAGAAGTGGACAACAGAGATACTGAGAAGTTAGGCTGTGCTCCTAGTATGCATATCAAGGTTTAGGCTGGGTTCACACTATTGCAAATTGGATGCAGGTTTACTTGCACCCAATTCACATCAGGAGATTGTGACCAGCTCTCAATGAAGCCGGTTCCCACATCTCCAGAATAAATTGCACAGAAGTCCTGTACGTCTTCTGGTCCGAATTCAGTCAAAAAATGCAGACTGAAATCGGACCTGAAACATTGAACAGGAACACAGTGGACCCCTGCTGTGAGCCGCTCTGTACTGCAGAGTGAACACCGCCTGAAGTTTACATCTTCACCTAAATGTACTCCATACAGTGTTGCAGTAAAGGGCTTTAAACGAACACCGATGTGAAGCTCAAACCCAGCTTTTTAATAAAAAAAAGTGGAAAGGCTGTAAATCCACTTGCTCACTACTATGTGCCATACCGACGCAAGCCTATTGATCACATGGATAATGTAATAATGAATTGGTCTTCTTCAAAAGACAGGACTATTACCAATGCATTCTAATATGGGTTGAAAAGCACCTATTATCAATCTGTTTAGCTACCTCCTGCATTATTATGAAAGGACAAGTGCAAGGCGGTTCTCTCGTTCTAGGACGACATATAACCTCAACCCACTCTCACTGCATTTGCACACCTGCGGGGGCACACATTATGGCGATCAGTGGAGCTCAGCGAAGCTGGCCCCCCTACAATCAGCACAAATAAAAAAACTCAAGTGTGTTTCTTTAGTGCTACGTTTGTGCTGTTTTGTGCCGTAAAAATTTACATTTGTGCTGCTTTTATTTTTAAGATATTAACGCAATTGTTTTTTCCAGACCATGACATCACCTAGCCCCCCCTCTCGTTGGTTAGTGCTACGTTTGTGCCGCTAAAATTTTTATTTGTGCGGTTATGGTTTTTAAGTTATGACAGTTTATTTTTTTTTTTCAAACCCCACTCACTTTGCCCACCCTACAACCAGCACAAATAAAAACTGTGTTTCTTTAGTGCTACATTTGTACTGTTTTGTGCTGTTTAAATTTATGTTCTATCTTTAGCTCAGCGAAGCTGGCCCCCCTACAATCAGCACAAATAAAAACTCACGGGTGTTTCTTTAGTGCTACATATGTGCTGCTAAAATTTCCGTTCTATCTTTTAGCATTTTTTCATTATTAGTGATTTATTAAAGGTCACCAAAGGTCACTCAACCCCCCTACAACGCCCAAATGACACAAAACTGGTCTCGTTGGTTAGTGCTACGTTTGTGCTGCTTAAATTTTTATTTGTGCTGTTATGGTTTTTAACCGGTTCAATACAGGGCATTTTCACCCCCTTCCTTCCCAGACCAATTTTTAGTTTTCAGCGCTGTCGCACTTTAAGCGACAATTGCGCGGTCGCGCGACGTTGTACCCAAACAAAATTCACGTCCTTTTTTCCCCACAAATAGAGCTTTCTTTTGGTGGTATTTGATCACCTCTGCGGTTTTTATTTTTTTGAGCTATAAACAAAAGAGCGACAATTTTGGAAAAAAAAAAAAAAAACAATATTTTTTACTTTTTGATATAATAAACATCCCAAATTTTTTCCTCAGTTTCGGCCGATACGCATTTTTCTACTTATTTTTGGTATATTGATTGGTTTGCGCAAAAATTATAGCGTCTACAAAATACGGGATAGATTTATGGCATTTTTAAAAACTTTTTTTTACTAGTAATAGCGACGATCGCGATTTTTTTTTGTGATTGCGACATTATGGCGGACACATCGGACACTTTGACACATTTTTGGGACCATTCACATTTATACAGCGATCAATACTATAAAATTGCATTGATTACTGTATAAATGTGACAGGCAGGGAAGGGGTTAACCACTAGGGGAACACAAGGGGTTAATTATGTTTCCTAAGGGAGTGATTCTAACTGTAGGGGGCGGGGACGTACAAGGGGAGGAGAACGATCAGTGTTCCTCTGTACTGGGAACACAGATCGGTCTCCCCTTAACTGACAGGACATGGATCTGTGTGTTTACACACACAGATCCACGGTCCGGCCCGGTTAACGGGCAATCGCGGGTGCCCGGCGGACATCGCGGCCGCCAGGCACACGCACCGGGTCCTGAGCAACGCGGCGGGCGCGCGCGCCCCCTAGACGGTCGGGAAGCACAGGCCGTCATATGACGTCCACCCAGGATGGGAGATCCCATCTGTGGATGTCATTTGACAATGGCCGGGTACTGAAGTGGTTAAGTTATAACTTTTTTTAAATGCCACCCAATTTGCCCCGCCCCTATAATCAGCACAAATGAAAAAACTCAAGTGTGTTTCTTTAGTGCTACGTTTGTGCTGTTTAAATTTTCGTTCTTTTATCGTTTTTGCGTTATTAATAATTTATTAAAGGTCACCAAAAGGTCACTGAGCCCCCCTACAACACCCAAAAGACACAAAATTGAGCTGGTTGGTTAGTGCCTCATTTGTGCTGCTAAAATTTGTATTTGTGCTGTTATGGTTTTTTAGTTATAACAGCTTGTTTATATTTGATAACACCCCACCCACTTTGCACCCCATGTTATTAAATCTTAAAAACAAACATACTATTTGTTAGTGCTACCTTTGTGCTTTTTTGCGTCATAAAAATAAAAATTTGTTCTGCTTTTATTTTTAAGATAATAGCAATTTGTTTTTTCCAGACAATGACATCACCCCCCCCCCCTCCGGTCACGTACCTGGTTAGTGAGCTTCTGGTTAGAAAGCAGCCATGGGAGCACAGCGCGGTATGAGTGCCTGTGATCAGTCCAGTAGACTGCGTGGTGGCAGCAGTCAGCAAGTGGATGTGGCAGCAGAACAAGCTAGTGGCAAATGAGCTGGCACTCCATGTTTGTAAAACCTGAATAAAAATATACTATTCGTTTGTGCTGATTTGTGCCGCAAAAATGAGCGTTTGTGCCGCTTTGGTTTCGGAGATATTGTGTTATATTTGCTGAAACCCTGCCCACTTTGCACCCCATGTTGCTGAATTTTACAAACAAACACGCCATTCAATTGTGCCGCATTTCTGCTGCAAAAATAAACTTTTGTGCTGCTTTGGTTTCAGAGATATTGTGTGTTATAGCTGTGTGAAGTTGCCATGTTTGTAAAACCTGAATAATAATATACCATTCATTTGTGCCGCGCTTGTGCTGATTTGTGCTGCAAAAATGAGCGTTTGTGCAGGTTCGGTTTCTGAGATTTTAAACATTCAATTTAATGTAAGCCCCGCCCACTTTGCACCCCATGTTGCTGAATTTTAAAAACAAACATGCCATTCGTTTGTGCCGCATTTGTGCTGATTTGTGCCGCAAACGTACGTTTGTGCTGCTTTGGTTTCGGAGATATTGTGCGTTATAGTTGTTGAAACCCTGCCCACTTTGCACCCCATGTTGCTGAATTTGAAAAAACAAACACGCCATTCGATTGTGCCGCAAAATAAACTTTAGTGCCGCTTTATTTTCGGAGATATTGTGCGTTATAGTTGCTGAAACCCCGCGTCCAGAGGATCCCACAGCGTGGGTAGCAACTTGGATCCCCTGCGGTTGCTGCACGAGATGCCAGACGTGGACAGGCTGCTTTCCCAGCTCAGGGCGGAGGCAGCGTCCAGAGGAGCGGAGTGGCTGCAGGAGCAGCTCTCATCTGTCCTGCGAGATCGAGCCTCTGGGTCAGGGACAGGGGGGCAGGAGTCCGTACGAGCTTGGAGGTCTGGGCCCCTGGAGCACTCTCCGGTCTCCTCCCCCAGAGCTCGGTGCCACATTGGGAGTCCCATGCAGGCCCCTTCAGGACTACCTGCAAAGGGATCGGCTGTGCCCACGGGTGGTGCTCTAGGAAAGGAATCCCCTTCATCGTCAGGGGCAGGGCTTCCAGGGGGGTCCGTCTCTCCCCGGCCTGCCTGGCATCAGGATCAGGAACAGGCGGGCTCCTCCTCAGCGATGAGTCAACAGGGGCAGAGCCTGAGCAGGGGAATAGTGCTACTACGGCGCCCAGGCCCTTTACCTCCGTGGCCGGTGGCTCTCCCGGGACCAGCCAGCACCAGATGATGTAGGAGGTGCAGAGGAGCGGTGGTGTGAGACCAGCGGTGAGCGCCCAGGGCTCTGGGCACTCCGGTAAGGTGACCCAGAAATCGGTGGGTGGAGCCGTGCAAACAGGCGGGGCCAGCAGCCGCACAGATCCTCGGCATCCAGGGCCACTTCTCCTGGGGTGCTGGCAGAGAGAGGAGACGTGGAGATAGATGAGAGATGGGAGGGCAAGTTGTCCGCTTCAGAGGGGGAGGAGTCGCATGGACACCCTGAATCAACTCAAATCCTTCCTAGGCAGCCTGGTAAGTCTACTACTTCTATCATGTCTGTGTTTTCTGCGGTTAATGATAATGTTTGTTTAGGGGGGAAGGCCCTCTCTTGCACGGAGTTGGCGGCTCTGCGGTCTGATTTGCGCACGCTTTCTGCACCTTCTAGTGCGGGCCGTGGTCACACTACATCTAGGTCAGATGAGGGGTTGCAGGGGTTCCTTTTGGGTTTGAGGGAGTCCAGCTATTTGAACCAGGGACGAGTGCCCAAGCCATGCCGTCGTCGGCGTGGATCCCGCCGGTGGGTGGGTCAGAGGCGACGAGGCTGGCTTCTGTGTCCAGGATTGATCCCCCTGTGGCGGTGGTGCCCGCCACAGTGGCAATAGTGGAGCCAGGCCAGTCTGCAGCGGGGTACAAGTTGGCGTTGAGGGACAAGGCTGAGTCATCAGGGGAGGCCGTTACCAAACAGGATTCAGTCAGATTGGCCGACTCTGAAATGTGAGGTTTACGTTTGTTTCGAGGGGCTTCTGGGTGCGCACCTGAAGACGGAATACCGCAGAAAAAAATTGGAAGGGTGACTATGTGGGGATATTCTCTCTGCTACCCCTGGAAAATTTTATCTGGATAGGGTCAAGCAAGAGGAGGAGAGCAAAAAGGAGGATGAAAAAAAAAAAAAACACAAAAAAATGGCTGTACAGGCTTATTCCACGGTCTTTGCCTAATTGGATGCAGGCTTTTGCCATTATGGCAAGTGTAATTGGTGAGAAGAATCCGGAACACTGTTCAGCGCTCTTCTGTTATCTTGACGTCATCAGGGAGGCCTACAGGGTCTACGGGGAATCCGCATGGTTGAGGTATGACGAGCTGTTCCGGCAGCAAAGATCTGCCCGTCCTTGAGGTGGGACCACAAGGACATTAGTTTGCAGATATGACTTATGACCTCGGTGCGGGCCCCTAACCAGTTTTTTCCAGGGGGGCAGTGGCGCATCTACCCCCGGACAACCGGTCGCAAAGAAAAGGGGTGTCTGCTGGCAGCATAAAGGCTCCTGCAAGTTTGGGGGGGACTTTCCATTACCAGCACGAGTGCTCCGGCTGCGGAGGTTTGCATCCCTTGTCCCGCTGCTTCAAACAGGGGGAAGGGCCATGCCAGCGAGTCTGCTAACAAAAGGGATGAAGTTAGTGAGGGTGGAAAGGATGCAGCCTTTCCTCGATAGATATCTGGACCGGGAGGCTTGGTTGTTAGGGGTGGGTTTCTCTGAAGGCTTTTGCATACCTTGTTCCCTGGCCTCTGTTCCACCAGTGTCAGAGAACTTGCGTTCAGCCTTGCAACATCCTGCAGTGGTTTCTGAGAAATGGCGGAAGGAACTGGCATTGGGCCGCATGGGTGGCCCTTTTCCCTGGCAGCCTTTAGCAGGTTTGGTGATCTCGCCCCTGGGGGTCACGCCCAAGAAAGACCTTAAAGTGTGTTTTCACGGTGACAATCTTGGGGTGGTACAGGTAATCAACCATGTCACAACCTCGTCGCCACCCGTGGTCTGACACCTAGTTTTACGTTGTCTACAGTTAAATGTAATTCTTTATGCTGTTCAGCTCCCGGGAGTTGAGAACGGCTTAGCTGACGCATTGTCTCGCTTTCAGTGGGGCAGGTTCCAGGAGTTGGCACCGGCAGTGGAGCAACGCAGGGTCCCTTGTCCCGAATGGCTGTGGAGGATTGCCTTGGGGTCGTCTCCAGATGGATCAGACGGTCAGTGCGTGACACGACGTGGGTAGCCTAAAATAAAATTATGGCAAGAGTGGTCGTCTTTGCTGCAGCAGGCTGTGGTGGAGCAAGAGGGCCCGAAGGTGAGGTTGCTGGTCCTTTACTTTGTCTCACGGAACCTTGAGGAGGGGATTTTGGGGTCAGTCGTGGAGCGCAAATTAGCATTTTTCTTCAAATTGCAGAGCTGTCGTGATTTCACAAAATATTTTTGGCTCTGACGGGCTCTAAAGGGGTATCGTAGGTCTCAGAAGCGCAGGGATTCCAGGCACCCTGTTTCTTTTGATATTCTGCAAAATGTTTTAGCCCAGTTGGTTTCCCTGTGTTCCTCAGCCTACAAGGTCTCTGTTTAAAACGGCCTTCTCTCTGGCTTTTTTTGTAGCTTTGCGGATTAGTCAGCCCTTCCAAGAGGGTCCATGGGGGTATGTTGGATCGGGAGGTCACCTGTGGGGAGGACAGGGTATCCCTGCTTTTGCAATTGTCCAAAATGGATCAGGCTGGCAGGGGCAGAAGGGTTCAGATTTTTGCTGTGTCGGCTTTGCCCTTGTGTCCGGTGGGTACTGTCAGAGAGTTTCTCACAGTGCGCCCGGATTTGGCTGGGTCCTTTGTTACATGCAAATGGGTCTCCCTTGTCCAGATTTCAATTCATATCCATTTTCCGTAAATGTTTAAGGGCATTGGGTTTGGAGGAGAAAGAATTAATCTTGCACTCATTCCGAATTGGGGCGGCCACGGAAGCCGCTAGGTGTGGGTTGGATGACAAAGCGGCCAAGCATATTGGTAGGTAGGAATCAAAAAGGTTCCAGCTATATGTTCATCCTCATCTATTGTCTGATTTGGGAGGGGGGGGGGGGTAGGTCATTTTGTGAGTGTTCTGTGTTGGTAAGCCTGTGTTTGCATGCTTGTTTGGTGTTATTTGTGGTGTTGTTTCTTCTCTTTCAGGTGGTGTGATGGGCCTTGTCTGGATACTGGGCCACACCTATGTGTTTTGGGGGGCCAGGCGATCGGACGTTAAGCCCAATGGTAGGCAACTAGGTATTTCTAGGCAGGAAGCTTGTTCGCTGGTTGGGGGTACCGGGCATGCTGTGGAGCAGAATGGTGCCGGAAGTGCATCACTTTGCACTACTGGATAGACCACCGAACGTTCTGGTGCTACGTGTCGGCTGCAATGATTTAGGACCGAGGTCCATGTTGGACATCATTTATAATGTCAAGTTTGATTTCCTGCGGCACCGCATGGCCTTCCCAGATATGCTCGTCGTGTGGTCCGACATCATTGCTCAGACGACTTGGCATTTGGCTAGGTCGGTGGAACAGCTCAATAAGGCCCGCAGGAAGGTCAACAGCGAGGTAGGCAGATTTGTAGTAATGGGGGGCCTGGTTATCTGGCATTTGGAACTGGAAACGGATATTTGGGGATACCTTTAGGGTGATTGGGTACACCTCAATGTGGTGGTAATTGATTTGTGGGCCTTGGAGTTGCAGGATGGTATTCAGAGAGCTTTGAGGGTGTGGAGGGGCACTCATGGGTAAGGTCTTCCACTTGTGCACTGTGGCGGTCTGGCGGAGGTTGGTCTTTGCTGGCGAATGAAGAAACCTCGGATAAGGAAGGATTTGGGACCCATCGGTGGTATAGGTCCCTCTGGTGTATTCCAGGTAACGTGGTTTAGCTGGAATTGGTTAATGGGTGCACAGCGGTTAGTGGGTTAGCCAGTATGTCAGCTGGAGGCCTAGTATAGTAAAAGATACCGCAGTGCATTCTTGAACATACGATAGTTTGGGGTTCCTGCAAAGACCAACGTGATTAGTGACTGATGGGTTTTTGGTTTAATACATTTTTTTTACGGTTTATGTTCATTTAAGTTGATTTGTTAACAAAGAGGCTTCTACAGCTAATTTTTTACTCCATTTATGGTGTGGTCTCCATTAATGGGATTTAATGGTACGGGTGGGATGGAGTATGGGGTTGGTCTGGCAGTTATTGGCTAAGGATGGAACATCTGTTTTACAATGGTCATGCTTTTTCCAGGGTACAGTATGAAGTGCAGTGCCCGTTACAGTGGGAGGAGCATTACATTAAGAAAACCCAAGCTGAGTATAGGTTCTGTAAGTTCTGTACGTAAGATTTAACAACAAGGTGTAAAGTCCGTGAGGTTTGGCAACATATAAAAACGCACAATATCTCCGAAACCAAAGCGGCACAAAAGTTTATTTTGCGGCAGAAACCAGCAAAAACGCAGCACAAACGAATGGCATATTTGTTTTTAAAATTCAACAACATGGGTTGCAAAGTGGGCGGGGTCTAAGCAACTATAACGCACAATATCTCCGAAACCAAAGCGGCACAAATCAGCACAAACGAATGGCGTGTTTGTTTTTAAAATTCAGCAACATGGGGTGCAAAGTGGGCGGGGCTTACATTAAATTGAATATCTAATATCTCAGAAACTGAACCGGCACAAAACGCTCATTTTTGCGGCACAAATCAGCACAAACACGGTACAAACAAATAGTATATTTTTATTCAGGTTTTACAAACATGGGGTGCCAACTTCACAGAGCTAGTGCCAGCTCATCTGCAACCAGCCGGTTCTGCTGCCACATCCACCTGCTGACTGCTGCCACCACGCAGTCGACTGGACTGATCACAGGCACTCATACCTTGCTGTGCGCCCATGACTGCTGTCTAACCAGGAGCTCATTAACCAGGTACATGGCAGGAGGGCGGGGTGATGTCATTGTCTGGAAAAAACAAATTGCTATTATCTTAAAAATAAAAACCAGCACAATTTTTTATTTCTCTAGTCATCTTCCAGGACGGCACACCTGAGAGATGAGAGGCTCCTCCCTACAGGAAACACAATCAATCGACAGCTGTTTTAAGTCCCCACCCTTCCCCTTGATCCCCAGTTTTTGATTGCGTTTCTCCCTACACAGCGAAACCGTTTGTTTTTTTCCAAATGACCCGAAGCCTGGGGCTGGTGGTCCCCCCCTGGGAGCCGGACCAAATGCCTGGGGAAGGCCTACGGCCACATCACCCTGAAAGTGAAAGAGGGCGCCGCCTGCCCGATCTCGTATGATCTTGGTTCTTGGAGGCAAAGCAGGGTCGGGCCTGGATAGTAACTGATAGGCCTCTGGGTCTGGCCGGATATCTTTATCCTTCCTGGGGGGTTCCCCTATCCTTTTCTCAGGGGGGGCAGCAGAAACTGGAAGAGCCCCCCTGAGAGCTGAAGGCCCCTGGGTACAATGGTGTCCCCAGAACTTCAGGGGCCTTTTTCCTGTCTCCCCCCCCTTACCTGTCTGGGTGTCCGTTCAGACAGGGGTGCTGGCTGTCAGTTCTTTCCAGGGCCCGACTCCTGGGCCCCTGGTAGCTCGCGCGGGCTGCTGGGGAGGGCGCTGCCTGAACGACCCGTGTTCTTACCCAGGAGGGAAGGCTGAGAGTCAGCAGGAGCAGGCGCCCACATCCTCCTTTCGAGGAGGCACCAGTTCACTACGGTGGATGTCTGCCTAAACCACCTCAGAATGGAATGAGGAACGTACGGCATTGCCGCCCCCCCCCCAGGTGTATATACTGACTGGCAGGACACAGCCTAACCTTGCAGCTCCCTACGGGGACAGCAGTTGGGGGGGCACTTTGGCGGCTATCCTCCTTGTGTGTGGACCATAAGGATGGAAAAGCAAGCCCGGTGGCTGTGGAAAAAGGGGAAGACTACAACGGTGAGTACTTTCCTTTACCTTGGGAATTTAGCTGCAAAATCCCCAATCCCAGCCAGATGGTTTCTGGGCATTTGAGATAATCTCCCCTGGGGTCGAGATTCAAATAGCCCAGAAGCTTCTGCTAAAAACACCAGCTACAGCTCCCTCTTACATCAGAGAGGCTGTATGGTGGACAAGTGGTGCAGAGGAGCGAGTGTGCCTAAACCACCTCAGATGGGAAAGAGGTAGGTAAGGCATTTCTTCCCCTTCCCCCTGTATTTACTAAGTGGTGCAGTGCAGGACCTGGGGTCTGCATAACAAAATAGCCCAGAAGCTACTGCTAAAACCACCAGCCACAGCTCCCTCTTACAGCAGAGACACTGTGGTTATCACAACAGTAGGTTTCCAGACTCTCCCTACATGTCCGGTTGTGGGACATTAGTAGGGATGAATAGAGCGAAGGGGGGGAGGACCTGGAAGATACAAAGAGTTCCTTACAGGCCAGGTATACCACTGAACAATTTATGGATTGTGCAATGGTTGAAGGATTCAGGAGTAAGCTCTCCTGGTCAGCAGGTGCACTAGGTTATATGGCCCTATTAGCCCAGCTGCTAGGAATCTGAAGTCATAAGCTCCAACCTCCCACTCCACCTTTACATTGTGGTTATATTAAAGTGCAGGAGGTAAGAAAAACCTTTTTGTTGGTTTGGGCTACAGTCAACTCAGTGACAGATCTAAAGGCGATTTACCATGAATCGCTTCCTATATCCTTAAATTAAGGATTTTCTGTGCAAACATATGCAAGAGCTAGATAGATACACGATTGCTTGTTTAAGGCCTGCAGGTGGCTATTTTCCTCCAGGCTAAATTGGTGATCACCTTTTCTAGAGGCTGTCCTAAATTGGTCTCTAGGGCTGGGCTCATTGAGACTTTAGCTTCTGATCAGCCCCACCTGTGTGTGAGCTGGCCAGCGTTTGCTCAGTCTACGGAGGTAAGGTAGGACAACAGCTACTATAGTAAGGTGTCTAACCATTTTTAGAATTTGTTCCTTCACTGGGGGTGAAGTGTTAGTATCTACAGCCCAGGCTATGCCTAGGGATCAAATTGCTGTTTGGTTATTTCATAAAGGGATACACCATGACTCCTCCTTGGTTGCACACCAGTAGACCTCAGTAGTGAAGGTTTGTCCTTGCTGGGATGTTTTGTGGCACAGCAGAAATACACATTGAGATTTGTGACATCTCTGCTCATAAGGGGTATAGTGCTGTACATCAGAAATGCACTGCACTGAAGCTTTGTTGTTGTCTGTTATATCCTAAAGGTACTGCCTTATTTGGCTACAGATCAGAAAAATACAATAGGGAAGGTGGTCTGTACTTTCTGGTCTTGTGACGCATGGCGGAAATGCACATCATTGAGTCTTGTGACATCTCTGCTCATATTTGTTATATTGCTGCACATCAGACATACTCAAAATTGAGTTCTGTCTGGGGTTTTTTTTTTGTGTCCTGTATTACTGCCTTATTGGTTGCTTATTAGAAAGGCAGTAGTGAAGATTGATGGTCCTAAATTGTTGGGAAATACAAATTGAACCTGTGCCAGGGGTAGTACTGGTACTGCCTTTGGTAATCGGTGCAGCCCCGCAAAGTGGCGTCAGGCTGATAGTGCTATTAACGGCAAAGATTGCCGATTTTAGGCATGCGATTTGACATGTTGAGTCGCATGCCAAATCCCTTCAATATGGATGTGCTATCTCTATTCAGATTGTTATATTGTTGCACATCAGATATATACAAGATTGAAGGTTGTCTGTCCTTTTAGGTCTTATATTTACTGCCTTATTGGCTGCATATCAGAAGGGACACAGCAGTGAGGTTGCTTGTCCTTTTCTGATTTGTTTTTGCTGCCTCAGCAGGGAGACACATTGAGGATGGTGGCGTATCTGCTCAGTATTGGTATATTACTACACATCAGACATACACAAAGATTGAAGATTGTTTGTGTCCTGTATGTTCTATATTTACTGCCTTATCGGCTGCATATCAGAAAGGCACAGCAGTGAGGGGTGTCTTTTCTGTTTCTCATTGTTCTACCTTGCTGCTTCTTAGGGATACACAGCAGGGGGTTGTTGGCTGCACGCCTCCAGGGAGATACAGCATTGGGGACCCCTCGCTTGTTCAACCTGAAAATTGCAAGTTACCTGCGACCTGTGTAATCTTGAGGTCTGTGGATCCAGAAAGCAGGGTCTGCTTGGTGGCGCTGCGACCTGGAGTTGCACAGACACAAATGGTTCCCATTGGAAGCCATAGTGTATGACTTTTCTCTTGCCTTTTTGCGGTTGCAGGTTGGGTCGCACAGGTGTGGGAGCCCTAAGTTTCCCTTCTGGTTGAGGTTTTGCTACACACAAGAATAGACATCATGGAGTTTATTGCCTTACTTTGCAATGCACCAGAAAGATGGCAGCTAGGAAGGCTGTCTGTTTTTATGTGGCTGCACAGCAGAAATACTCAACATTGAAGCTTGTTGGTGCTGTTTCAGATTCCCTTACCTTACTGCACTTGAGAAAAACACAATGCTGCAGGTTGCTTGGGTCCTTTCCGTGTTGGTTCTATGTGACTGCACTACAGAACTGCATAACAGAAAAGATATTGTCTTGTTATGTTGGTTTAGCTAGCCAGTGCCATATTGATCTTATTATTGATCTTATAACTGTATTTGGTGGTTCATCAGAAATATGCAACATAGAAGTTTGGGTCTTTCTGTCTTATATTTATGGCCCTGTTTTGCTGTACATCAGTAAAACTCCACCGTAAACAGGACTCCCGTCCTTTATGTATATATATCAGTTATGACCTAGCTAGCTGCACTTCAGAAACACGCAGCATTTAGGGTCGGTTCACACTGAGGCAGCACGACTTACAGCGCGACTGCCTCAGGCGACCCAGGACACGACTCAGCGGCGACTTGCGAAACGACTTCTGTATAGAAGTCAATGCAAGTCGCCCCCAAAGTCCTACAGGAACCTTTTTTCTAAGTCGGAGCGACTTGCATCGCGCCGATTTAGAACGGTTCCATTGCACAGAACAGGACGCTACTTGTCAGGTCACTAGGTCGCCTGGCAAGTCGTCCCAGTGTGAACCAAGGCTGAGGGTTTGCGTGTGTCTTAATGTTTTTACAGATTGGCTGCACATCAGAAAACCAGACTGTGAGGATTGTTTGTCTACATTGAAGTTCAGATTTGGGTCTCTCCCATATTTGATATGTTGCTTTAGCTAGCCACACTCGGATACACATTATTGTCTATTCTTGTGTCCTGTCTAAATCTATTGTGCTGGGTCCACAATCTATTATATTAATAATGCATGTATCACCTTTTGTATTTCAGCCCTCTTTTCCGTGGAGGGGCCTGGAGTTCTGGCTGCAGATGTCACATGTCAGAAAGCCTCAGCCCCTTACATTCAGGGATGCTGGAACCATTTCCTAGGGTTGAAGCCCAGTAGGGTTATAGGACACTGGAGGAAGGCGATAAAGAATCACCCTGCTTAGTAAGAACTTGGGAAGTTCTGTTCAGAGGAGTATTATGACCTGAAGATGAAGTATAAAGATGTCCACCCGACCGAATAGGTTACGGCTCGGTGCATGGCCTATATCTCACCCTTCTAGCAAAACTAGATGTAGCAGTATAAGTGTTATACTCCTGCTATGAACTTTATTCTCCTGAAGTAGGCACTCAGGCGTAAGTAAAGCCACAGAGTGGGCATGCCTTAAACCCAGGGATCAAGCCTTGGTTAATCTATTACCCTTAAGTAGGCTTCCCTTTAGTCTTTGCTGATGTAAAGATAAAAATGAACAAAAAAGGTTGTCTGTTAGGGGCCCACCTTTTTTTGCAGTTTTAATTCCCTGAACAGGGTAGTGTTAAGACAGGCCCTCTTAGTGATCAATTAGTGTCCTTGTCTTACAACACAGGTGTCTGATTAATCTTTAAGGGTTCTAAGTAGCACCTACAGGCACAATAGGCCATGGTTGTTAGATGTGTGAGACAGGCAACATTGATAACCTACAAGTTTAACATGTTTTCTGATTCCATCTTTAGGAGCCCACTCCACCCAGGTCCTGCATCCGAAGCGGAGAAGGCAGGGACATCGGTGGAGTAGACCTGCAGACCAGCCGCATGATCCAGCTATAATACCTTCATCAAGCATATGGAGTGGAGGTAAAACTCACTGCAGAACCAAGGTCCGCCAAGAGGGTCTTGCAGTGGTCCCACCCTAAGGTAGGTCTGAGGTACTTATCCTCTCAGGTGTGCCGTCCTGGAAGATGACTAGAGGAAATTGACAGTTACTTACCGATAACTGTTTTTCTAGGATATCTTCCAGGACGGCAGGCCTACTTCCCGCCCGTTGGAGGAGGGAAAATGGTAGAACACTAGGTGAGTACCTATGAGGAATGATTTCCCTTGAGAACCAGGTTCAGGAGTTACTTCTCTACAAACTGAGGATCAAGGGGAAGGGTGGGGACTTAAAACAGCTGTCGATTGATTGTGTTTCCTGTAGGGAGGAGCCTCTCATCTCTCAGGTGTGTCGTCCTGGAAGATATCCTAGAAAAACAGTTATCGGTAAGTAACTGTCAATTTTTTTATGACATAAAAAAGCACAAAGGTAGCACTAAAAAATAGTATGTTTGTTTTTAAGATTTAATAACATGGGGTGCAAAAATCGGTGGGGTGTTAGCAATATAAACAAGCTTTTATAACTTAAAAAAAACCATAACAGCACAAATAAAAATGTTAGCAGCACAAAACAGCACAAATGAGGCACTAACAAACCAACCCAATTTTGTGTCTTTTGGGTGTTGTAGGGGGGCTCAGTGACCTTTAATTATTAATAATGCAAAAATGATAAGGGATAGAACGAAAATGTCAACAGCACAAACGTAGCACTGACCAACAAGACCAGTTTTGTGTCATTTGGGCGTTGTAGGGGGGCTAAGTGACCTTTGGTGACCTTTAATAAATTAATAACGCAAAAACGATAAAAGAGAACAGAAATTTTAGCAGCACAAAACAGCACAAACATAGCACTAACCAACGAGACCAGTTTTGTGCCATCTGGCTGTTGTAGGGGGGCTAGGTGATGTCATAGTCTGGAAAAAACAATTGCTAATATTTTAAAAATAAAAGCAGCACAGATGTAAATTTTTACAGCACAAAACAGCACAAAGTTGGCACTAAAGAAACACACTTGAGTTTTTATTTGTGCTGATTGTAGGGGGGCCAGCTTCGCTGAGCTGATCGGTGGTGTTCTCTGACCCTGGGACGCGGCACATCACTGATCTTGGTAAAGAGCCAATGACGAGGTTCTTTACCCATGTGATCAGCTGTGTCCAATCACAGGTGATCACATATAAAGAAGGAAATGCCGGTTATTGAAATTCCTTTCTCCACACTGACAGCGTGTGAGGAGAGGAGCGCTGATCAGTGACATTTCCTCACAGGGAGATCAGCAGGGCACTGATGCCAGTCTGTGCTGCCTTTCAATGCCTGCTCATCAGTGAAAGAGAAAAATTAGTTTTGTTATAAAATTTGGTAAATAAGTAAGAAAACTTTACCCAACACTTTTTGTTTTTTTGTTTTTTTTAATGTAAAGGGTGGGGATTAAATACTAAAACTGCAACAATTTTCATTATCGATTAGTTAGCCGATTATGGTTTTGATCAGATCAAAGACTCCAAAAAAGGAGAGAGAGAGAGAGAAAAAAAAAAAAAAAAAAGAGAATATTTTTATGCAGTGGTAAGTAAACCTATTAGTCAGCTATATGATTGGGGAACAAAATATCTAATCTACTCTGAGAATAACATACAGAAGAGATATACAAATTAGGAGGTTGAATCTGGTACAGATCAGACTCAGGAGGTCAAAATCATTTTCTGCTTAAATCGAAAACATTTTCGGACACTGATTTTCGTTCTGAAATTACATTCATTTTAAAATTGAATGTTAAAAGCAAGTGGAATTTTCGAACACCACTTGTCCACTCTTCAAAAGAATTTTACAAATATTTGTACGAATATTATCATCATAAATTGAGAGCTGTATAAGCAGCATAAGACACTTCATAGCAGCAGCACGCTTTTTATTTTATTTTTTATCACTTGGCATGATGGGGCCAAAAGAAAAAAAAAAAGAAAAAAAAAAAAAGAAAAAAACAAAAAAACAAAAAAAAAAAACACCCCTTTAAATAAAAACAAAAAACAATGCAGATAACCACTATACATGTAATATATATATATAAAATAAAATATATACACACACTAATATATATATATATATATACACACACACACACACACACACACATATATATATATATATATATACACATATACACACACACACACACACACACACACATACATACATACATACATATATACACACACATAAAAATTTATATACACAAATCATTCCGTACTCAGGTCCCAAGTAGTAAAAGTTTTCCCCCTAGAGCAAATTTGGCACAGATTAATATCACTGCTGTCTAAGCCATCACCTTTTCTCACATTAAAAGGACTTTTGTTTTATTTGTTTGATGTTTTTCCTTTAGGAGATCTTTATCAGTCTTGAAGCGCAAATCTGTTCTATACAAATGCTGGTTATGCGCCAATATCACACATTAGAGTCGCTGCTATTTTTAGATTGTTTATTTTACATTGTTCTTTTTTTTCTTTACTCAGCCCAAATTAAGCGTGGTTTTTCCTCCATACAATTCAAAATATTTCCTGGCTTCTGTAGCATTTAGAGGCCATTTTTTCTGGATCCTTCTTCAAAACCGCTAGATCCGGGAAAAATGTATCATAGTGATCGCAACAAAAAAAAAAAAAAAAGGAAGCAGATGTTTTTGGAGTAAAAAAAATATCTATCTAAAAGATAGTTTTCCCATTTAAGATACATTAATAATTTTGTTTATTTAGCATGAAATGGAGCTTAGTTGTGTAGCATGAGGCTGTATATTCTGCAATATTTACATTTTTGGTAAACTCATTCAATGAATTCAAGCTCTACAAACCAAGATAACATGCACTGCATTCACACAATTTCACAGTAACTATGAGATAAACCAATGTTCAGGAATATCCCTTTAGCCCATTGTTTTGCAAATCTATGTACACTACAAACTGTATGATTGAATCGGTTCGGATATCGCTGTTTTACAGCTTATTATTCTAAATAGGAAACCTACATTTTGATTGCAAATATTAAAGATTCTAACTACCAGCAAGAACAAGTCCTTACATTTAGAGGAGCACCTGTCATTTCAGATCCATCATGGCAGCACTTAACGGGCATCCACAAACCTGCTGCCGCCACGTCCTTCACCTTGTTGTGTCACTGCAGCATCACCAGCCACCCCATTAAAGTGAATGGGACTGTCGGTGAATCAACAGCAGATTAGAGGAGGTGCCGTTGCGGGACAGAGGTGACAGTTACTTTTTAAAAATTATGATTTAAAGCAAGTTTATTTAAAATCAAATCCAACCTGCTTGGCAGTGATAAAAAATTACGAGAATGCTGCCTGCAGGGAGGAGACTTCCTTATATAGTATAACCAGTCCTGGACAGGGAGCGGAGTCTACACATATGTATATGCTGTCATGCTTTGCAGCAGGAAAGGAAAATTACCGTCAAGTATTAAAATTGTCTTTTTTCCTCCTAGGAACCCTGTCTAAGCATACCAACTGGTGTAAAAAATAACTGGCGGGATAGGTAGCCAGACAGGAAGGTCCCTGCATTTAGCAGGTCAGCCTGAACGATTCATGTAAAACAACTAGCTGGGAGAAGGGTTCTATCTTGAATGCTGCCCTGGAAGATATCTTAGAAACATACAGTATGTATGTTGTAGTGCAAGCATAGACACTAGAAAAATGAAGCAATCTAAACCATAACAACATCTACAGTGCCTTGCAAAAGTATTCACCCCCTTGCCATTTTTCGTGTTTTGTTGCCTCTCAACCTGTAATTAACATGGATTGTTTTTGAGGACTTGAATAATTTAATTTACAGAACATGCCCACAACTTTGATTCACAATAAAAAAAAAAAAATTCAAACAAATAGGACAAAGAAACAGAAAAAGTCAATGTGCATAACTATTCACCCCTCTAAAGTCAATACTTTGTAGAGCCACCTTTTGCGGCTATCACAGCTCCAAGTCGCTTTGGATAAGTCTGAGCTTGCCACATCTTACCACTGGGATTTTTGACCATTTCTCCTTGCAAAACTGCTCCAGCTCCAAGCTGGATGGTTTGCGCTTGTGAACAACAATCTTTAAGTCTGACCACAGATTTTCTATTGGATTGAGGTCTGGGCTTTGACTAGGCCATTCCAACACATTTAGACGTTTGCTCTTAAACCACGCAGTATGTTTGGGGTCATTGTCCTGCAGGAAGGTGAACCTCCGTCCTAGCCTCAAATCACACACAGAGTGGTACAGGTTTTGCTCAAGGATATCCCTGTATTTAGCACCATCCATCTTTTCCTTAACTCTGACCAGTTTCCCAGTCTCGACCGCTGAAAAACATCCACACAGCATGATGCTGCCATCACCATGTTTCACTGTGGGGATGGTGTTCTTTGGGTGATGTGAATTGTTGGGTTTGCGCCATACAGTTTTCTTTGATGGCAAAAAAGTTCAATTTTAGTCTCATCAGACCAGAGCACCTTCCTCCATACATTTTGGGAGTCTCCCGCATGCCTTTTTGCAAACTCAAAACGTGCCATTTTGTTTCTTTGCTTAAAGTAATGGCTTTCTTCTGGCCACTCTGCCATAAAGCCCAAATCTATGGAGCGTACGGCTTATTAACATCCTATGTACAGATACTCCAGTCTATGCTGTGGAACTCTGCAGCTCCTCCAGGGTTACCTTAGGTCTCTGTGCTGCCTCTCTGATTAATGCCCTCCTTGCCAGGTTTCTGAGTTTTGGTGTGCGGCCGTCTCTTGGCAGGTTTGCTGTTGTGCCATGTTCTTTCCATTTGGTTATGATAGATTTCATGGTGCTTCTAGGGATCAAAGATTTGATTTTTTTTTTTAATAACCTAACCCTGACTTGTACTTCTCAACAACATTGTCCCTTACTTGTTTGAAGAAATCCTTGGTCTTCATGGCAGTGTATGGTTAGTGGTGCCTCTTGCTTAGGCGTTGCAGCCTCTGGGTCCCTTCAAAAAGGTGTGTATATGCAATAACAGATCATGCGACACTTAGATTGCACACAGGTGGACATCATTTCTCCAATTATGTGACTTCTGAAGGTAACTGGTTGCACCAGAGCTTTTTATGGGCTTCATAACAAAGGGGGTGAATACATATGCACATGCCAATTATCAGTTTTTATATTTCTGAAAACCGGAGTTAAACTTACTGGTAACTCTTTTTCTAGGAGTCTTCCAGGACAGCCTCTGAGACATAGGGCTCCTCCCACCGGGACAGGAAACACGTATACCCAATTAGTTAAAAGGTGGTCCTCCAGGCTTCCCTCTTCAGTTTAAGCAAGAACTACCGGAAGCTCTGAAAGACATAAGGCACTAACACAACGTCAGTACATACCTCCAAACACCAGTTGCTAGAAAAAACACCGGGTGAAAAACCAGGCTGTCCAGGAAGACTCCTAGAAAAAGAGTTACCGGTAAGTCTAACTCCGGTTTTCTCCTATTGTCTTCCAGGACAGCCTCTGAGATAAGCAAGAAACTTACTTTGTCAGGGCGGGACCATTGCCTGGAGGACCTTTCGCCCAAATGTCTGTTCTTTATCAGACAATAAATTCAGATGGTAATGCCTCGCAAAACGTAGAGTAGCTGGACCACGTTGCTGTCTTGAAGATATCCTCCGGAGAGGCACCGGCCCTCTCTGCCCACGAAACTGAGACTGCCCTGGTGGAATGTGCCTTAACCAATGGTGCTTGCATCCCTTCTGACTCATAAGCCTATATAACCGCCAATCTTATCCATCTGCCAATGGAAGATTTAGATGACTTATACCCCCCTGCGGGCCCCCGCAAAATTAACAAAAAGAGAATCTGACTTCCTGAAGCTACCTGAGGCTTCTAAATAAAAAGACTTCTTTTAACATCAAACTTAAAGATCCTTCCTTATCTGTCTCTGAGGCGGAAGAAAATGTCGGTAAAGCAATGTCCTGCGTTCTATGAAACGTGGATACTACTTTAGGAAGGAAACTAGGGTCAGTCCTAAGAATGATCCTATCCACCAAAATCAACAAAAATGGCTCCCTAATAGAGAGCCTGCAGATCACTCACCCTTCTGGCTGATGCGATCGCAATTAAAAAAAACAACAAAAAACACATTTTAAGCACCACCCATTTTAGCGCTGCTTCTTTTAGGGGATCGAAGGGAATTCTGGTGAGAGCCCTGAGAACTAAAGATAGATCCCAGGTAGGGCAAGCCCTTACCCTCACTGGCCTGGATCTTGCCAGGGACTTAAATTTTTTAATGAACTGATTCTGTTGAAGTGAGGTCTGAAGGAAAAAACACTTAAGGCCGCAGTTTGAACTTTCAAAGTCAGATAGAAAGGCCCAGTTCTATACCTGCCTGGAGGAAATCCAGAACTGCCGGAATCCCTGGATGCTCTAATCCCTGCTCCTGCAGCCAGGAACTAAACCTCTTCCATACTTTGGCATAAATTGCCCTGGTTACTCCATCCTGAAAAGTTTGTATCTCACAAACTTGTTCAGGGGGCGGAGATTCAGGATTAGCCTGAACTGTCCCGAAGGTTTCTTTACAACGAAGACATGGGAATATACTCCCTGGCCACGCTCCCTCTGGGGCACCTGAATAAGTACTCTTTGATCCACTAGATCCCCCAATAGTAGACCCAGAGCTTTTGCCTTTTCTTGGTCTCTGGGTAATTTTAAAGTTTGAGGGGGGGAACCGTATCTAACTACAATCTGTAACCATTCTCTATAATGTCTAGTATGAACGGACTTGAGGTTGAAGTGGTCCCATTGTGGGACAACTCCCCCAGTCTGCCTCCCACAGGGACACAGGAGTCACTGGGGCTTTGAGGTGGCTTGAGGAGGATTAAATAGGATTCCTCCTCTACCACTCCCCTTGTGGCCCATCCACTGTTTCTTGGGGCGGCCCTCCCTCTCTTGTTGGGCCTGCTGCCTGTGATCTCGAAAAAATAGTTTACTTTAAATTTTCTTTTCCGGAAATGCTTTTTTCCAATCCTGAGTGCGTTCTAGCGCCTCCTGGAGACCAGGTACAAACCGGTGGTCACCTGAAAAAGGTAACCCACAAAGCTTCAGCTTTGAGGCAGCATCGCCTGTCTAGGCTTTTAGCCATACAGCCCTTCTAGCCGCATTTACTAATGCGTCTGACCTAGCCACCAACTTTACTGATTCCGCAGAGGCATCTGCCAAAAAACCGAATGACTTAAATAGTAACGGAAACAACTTCAAAAGCTGTTGCCTAGGAGGTGCCAGCGGAAATGTGAGATTGTAATTGCGTTATCCAACATTCTAAATTTCTGGCCATGCAAGTAGCTGCAAGGGCTGGCTTCAGCCCAATAGATGAGGCATCCCAGGCCCTCTTAAGCAGCACAGCCCCTCTTTTGTCCATGGGATCTCTAAGAGACCCCAGGTCGTCAAAAGCTAAATCTGTCTTTTTTAGAAATTTTGGATAATGGTGCATCAATTTAGGAATTTTGTTCCAAGGATGGGAAGCATCTGCCTCGAAAGGGAACCTCCGCTCGAGGCTGCCTGAAAAGAAAGACCTCTTTTCCGGCTGCTCCCACTCCAACAGAATTGATTCTATCAAAGATTTATGCATGGGGAATACCCCGTTCTTATATGCACTAGACCCCTGATACATCAGGTCGTGCTTGGAAAGCTGGACCTGCTCTTCACGAATTTCCAATGTGTCATAGATCGCTTTTAGAAGATCTCCCACATCGTCCAGGGACAATTTGTATCTGGACCCCCTGGAAGAATCCTCTTCTCCTTCAGAGTCGGATGCTAAACTCGCTTGAGAGGAGGCTAGTGATCTCGGTACCCTCTCCCCTTTCCCCCTCATCCTCCTGACTAGGCTCGGATAGGGAAGGCATACTCGCTGCCTTAGGTAAGGATAACGAGGGACCCTGTATTCGATCCATCATACCCTTGAAGGACTGAAATGTTGATGCAATATCATCTTTAACAGATGTCAGGATCTTGTGAGACGCTGCCACTGAATCACCCTTAACCAAACTGCTGACACACTCGGGGCACAGTGGCTTTTCCCAATTGGCGCCCAACTTAGCCCCACATACGGCACAGTTCTTCCTAGGCGGCTGTATCTGGGTCCTATCTTGTTTGACCTGAAATTAAGCACAACAAACAGTCCCCTATTAGAATACAGCCCTGACCCACACCACCACTGTGTTTATGGTAAGCCTAGTAAGTGCCCAGCCCATCACCTGTGGCTCCCCACCCAGGGAGGGCTCTTTTAGGTCTAAAGGACCCTGACCCCCCAGTGTAAGCTATGGTCTGCCCTCACCATGCTTACCTGAGAGGTGCCGGAGCCTGCCGAACCGGAGTCCTGTACCGCCGTACCCTCCATGGTCCCTGGTGCTCACTCAGTCTTTCTGAGCCTCTATTCACCGCTGCGCCCAAGAGACGGGACTGTGTCCCGCGCGCCCCTTGATGACGCAGTTCTGGTGGAAGTTGCTCTTGTCACTTCCTCCTGCTGGAATGCAGAAGCCCCGCCCCCTCCAGCCGCACATTGAACCCGGACGTTTGGCATCAGCATGGTCAGCAGAGCGTCTCCCGCCTGCCGACCAAACACAGGTATCTGAGCGGGGCATGGGTGGCGGGGTCTGCAGCAGCACCAAGGTCCTGCTCTCCCTGAGCAAAAAGGAACGGAGATCTAAAGCTATCCTACTCTTCCCTGACAGGACAGAGGGGTGCTAAAGACAGTCCATGCCAGGGGCTCTTCCAGGACAGCCCCTGAGATAAGGAGCTCCCCTTAGGTCCCTGCTCCTTCACGTCCGGCAGGAAACACTAAAACTGAAGAGGGAGGCCTAGAGGACCACCTTTTAACTAATTTGGTATACGTGTTTCCTGTCCCGGAGGGAGGGGCCCTATGTCTCAGAGGCTGTCCTGGAAGACGAAAGGAGAAAAATAGTTTTATTTATATATTTTTCTAATTTTACTTCACCAACTTAGACTATTGTGTTCTGGTCCATCACATATAATTCAGATTAAAAAAAAGAAAAAAAAAAAAAGCATCAACTAAAATCTGTAATTTAACAAAATAGGTAAAAAGCCAAGGGGGTGAATACTTTTGCACTGTACATATGAAGTCATGTCAGAGGTATAACATTGGGGTTACAGGATAGAAACCACCAAAAATGCATAAGTACAACACATGACATGAAAATGGACTTAGGGTTGAAATTAAACATTTGCGACAACAGTCCACACCAAGTGCAGCAAAGCAAATACAAGACATTCCATAAAAGTTTCTAGTAACAGGCCATCTGCCTATCTACAAAAGGAAGCCATTTAGCGCTTTAACACTGTGGTACAAGATAGATATCACCAGAACTCATATTTAAAGCACACATGTAAAATGGTTTAGTGTTAATGGCTACATTTTTACACAAGTGCTGTAGAGCAGTGGTCATCAACCCTGTCCTCAGGGCCCACTAACAGGCCAGGTTTTCAAGATAACTGAAATACATCACAGGTGATATCATTTGCTGCTCAGTGATTGCAGTATTCTAGTCTGCATCTCCCCAAGGTAATACATAAAACCTGGCCTGTTAGTGGGCCCTGAGGACAGGGTTGATGACCACTGCTGTAGAGCAAGCACAGGAAAGTTAGGCCTTTATGGTCTATGGTGAAGGAATTCATAGCTAACAATTTTGGTCTACCCAATATATGTAACCTCTTACGGCGTCTATTGGGAGTTAATGAAGATGAGGAGATGGATGCAGCTACGAAATAGTTTTACACTCCTTTTATTTTATGTCCGCAAACTCATAGCAAGGAGATAAATATTTTATATAAAATCTCAAATTTTTTTTTTCCTCCAAATTTGACGCAGAAATTAGTTCACCAGGTGCACCCAAAAAAATTCAGGTTTGGTTTCGATGGGTTGACTCCATTGATACGCTAGAGAAGGTGGATATTTGTGGGACTATAACTAAAATTGAGAATCGATGTTAAGTCATGTGATGTCTTTGCTGAGGGTACAGTATCGCACTCTTGCTGGACCTGGGGGGTAGTGGGTTTTGTTTAAAGCTTTCCTTGAATTTGTTTTTTTTTTTACCTAGAGGTTAAGGCCTGTTGACTTTAATAGGTGGGGTAGGCATAAAAAAAGGGAAAATGCCACTCTGAGGTACAATTGGTGTCTATACCTTACATATTATGTATAACTCCAATAAATGAATACCTATTGGCATCATAATTATGGATCTTAGGATTTACTGTTTGGATACTGTATATAGCCCTTGCTGTCTAATAAAAAAAAAAAAAAAAAAATGTTATATGAGCCGTACGATGCTGGTAAAAATGAGAATCAGTTTTTTTTGCTTAGAATAAAGAACACAATTCGCTCACGATTCTCGGCTTAACATAAAATCTCACATTATACAAAAAAAAAAAAAAAAAATAGGCCAACTTTACGGTTTCATTTTGTTTTTTGTTATTTATCATTGAAGTGTATTTTTTCCCCAAAAAAATTACGTTTGAAAACCTGCTGCACAAATACAGTATGACATAAGATATTGCAATGACCACCATTTTATTCTCTAGGGTCTCTGCTAAAAATGTATAATGTTTAGGGGTCTAATACTGAAAATACTGATTTTAACTTAGAAGCAACAACTGTCAGAGAAAGGCTTAGGTCTTTAAGTGGTTAAAGGGGTTGTAAAGGTAAAAGTTTTTTCACCTTAATGCATTCTATGCATTAAGGTGAAAAAACATCCGACAATACCCCCCCCCCCGTTTTACTTACCTGACCCCTCGAAAGTCCCGCGATTGACCTCCAACATACTCTTCGCCGCTCAGCCTGGCCATTGATTGTTACAATGGATGGATTGAAAGCAGCACAGCCATTGGCTCGCACTGCTGTCAATCACATCCAACGGCGCGCCGCGCCGGGGGCAGGGCCGAGTGATACAGTGAGCGGCTATGGCCGCGGCTGTATCACGGGAGCACGCCCGCAAGCACTCAACATCATACGAGGGAGCTGCAGGTTTGGGGCCACTCTGAAATCTCCCAAAAATATGTGGGAAAATGTGTTATGGTCTGATGAAACCAAGGTTTAACCTTTTGGCCAGATTTCCAAAAGATATATGTTTGACGCAAAAACACAGAGCATCACCAAAAGATGTGCAGTGGTGGTGGCAGCATCATGCTTTGGGGCTGTTTTTCTTCAGCTGGACCAGGGGGCCCAAATCAGCCTAGTGGGAATTATGAACAGTTCCTTATACCAGTCAATATTGGCATAAAACCTTCAGGCTTCTGCTAGAAAGCTAAACATGAAGAGAAACTTCATCTTTCAGCATGACATCAACCAAAAGCATACATCCAAATCAAAGGAATGGCTATACCAGAAGAAGATTAAAGTTTTAGAGTGGCCCAGCCAGAGTGCAGACCTGAATCCATTTGAAAATCTATGGGGTGATCTGAAGAAGGCTGTGCACAGGAGATGCCCTTGCAATGCGACAGATTTGGAGTGTTTTTGCAAAGAAAAGTGGGCAAAAATTGCCAAGTTAATCTATGCCAATAGACTCATACCTAAAAAGAGTGCTGGAATAAAATCAAAAAGGTTCTGTGTTAGTTTAAAGTGGATGTAAACCCGATTTTTTTTTTTTATGTCATAATGTAGAGTATACGATTTCCCATTTGAGCCCAGTCTTGCCACAAAGAGTTAATCCAGCTCTGAGCAATCCTATTGTTCAGTGAGATAAATCTTGACAAACAGAGAAAAACTTTGTCAAATCCTCCCCCTTGCTGTGAGCGACAGGTGATTTACATATCTTGTGCACTAGCCTAAGAGACATGCATTATTTTTGAATTCCCTACCACTCCTTTCTTCAGCAGATCAGCAAGGATTGGCTGTTCCACATCCCAGCATGATTTGGCATGCTGAAGTCATGTGGTTACTTTCCTGTCTTTTCACTAGATGTTAGAGATCATAGCAGAAGTTCAGTTAAAAATACACAGGAGAAAATGCATATTGACAAGGGGAGTGTAGAGGTGGGCGGGGAGTCTACTGGCATCACGACTCCACCCACTGAGCTCCAGACAACAGACCCACCCACAGAATCTGCAGTTTTTCGGCTCTCATAACAGACAGAGGGGAGACATTTGAAAAGTAAAGATACATGCAGGAGACATGTTTATCCTTATAGATAACCCCTATGGGAGCAGTTTAGAAAGGATGGCATTGGGGTTACATCCACTTTAAGGGTGTAAACACTTCTGCAACCTTATTTAATTTTTTTTTACTTCCCTCCACCTAAAAGATTTCAGTTTGTTGTTCAACTGAGTAGTACAGTTTATAGGTCACATTAAGACCCCTTTCACACTGAGGCAGTTTTCAGGCATTTTAGCGCCTGAAACCTGCCTCCCATTCATTACAATGGGTTCTTTCACACCCAGGAGGTGCGCTTGCTGGACGTTTGGAAAAGTCCTGCAAGCAGCATCTTTGGGGCGGTTTGGGAGTGCTGTATTACAGTGCTCCCAAATTGCCCCTGCCCATTGCAATGGGCAGCGCTTCCAAAGTGACGCATCACAGGTTTTTCAACCCTTTTGTGTGTTAGCGCATCCATCTCCTCATCTTCAATAACTCCCAATAGACACCGTAAGAGGGTACATATATTGGGGAGACCAAAGTTGTTAGCTATGAATTCCTTCACCATAGACCATAAAGGCCTAACTTTCCTGTGCTTGCTCTACAGCACTTATGTAAAAATGTAGCCATTAACACTAAAATGAGCGGCGCTTACCGCTAACGGCCATCACTTTCAGTGTGAAAGCAGCCTAAAAAGGAGGAAAAAAAGGTCAGAAAGGATTTCTCTTTGTTTGATTTTTTTACATCACAGAAACCTGACATTTTTACAGGGGTGTGTAGACTTTTTAGAGCAACTGTATACAAAAGTATTTTGGAAGAATATACTTATATTTTTATGGCATTAAATTCGACCAGTGCAGCTCCACCCATTTTCCCAGGAAACACTGCAGTCAGTTTCTTTAACCACTTGCCTACAGGGCACTTACACCCCCTTTCCTGCCCAGGCCAATTTTCAGTTTTCAGTGCTGTCGCACTTTGAATGACAATTGCGCGGTTATGCTACACTGTACCCAAATGAAATTTTTATCATTTTCTTCACACAATTAGAGCTTTCTTTTGGTGGTATTTAATAACTGCTGATTTTAATTAGTAAAAAATAAAAGAAATTTATTTTTTTTATTTATTTATTTTTTTATATACTTAGTTTGATCAGTAAATTTTGCAGTTAAGCAATTTTTCTCCTTCACCGATGTGCACTGATGAGGCAGCACTGATCGCTGAACTGGTGGGCACTGATAAGTCACACTTATGGGCACTGATAGGTGGCACTGATGGGCATTGGACAGCAGTGATGGGCATTGGTGGCCAGGACTGATAGCCAGCACGGACTGGCATCACTAATGGGCACTTATGGGCAGTGGTAGGCACCAATTAGTGGCAGTGGTGTCGCTATTGTAATCAAGGCACTGATGATCAGTGCCCCGATTACATGCGCAGATGTCTCCTGTAAGGAGATGCTGCTGATCGGCTCTCCTCGCCTCAGAGTTGGAAAGTGAATTTAACCTGTCGCCGGGCTCCTTTTATACGTATCTTCAATGAGAACACGCTCTTAAAACTCAATTTAAGGACTATAGTTTAGTATGGAATGAAACGCCCCTACTTCATAGTATATTGCAGGTAGCTCCGACTAAGGGGTTAATACCCAAGATTTATAATCAACTGAGTAAAGAAGCCAATAGTGTAGACTTACTTCATGATGTAAAAGCCAGGTGGAAAGAGGATGTGGGGGTTATAACACAGGCTCAGTGGAAGAGAATCTTAGAGATGGGATCGTTGATATCAGTCTCCCCCCCACAGAAGATATCACACTTGATGTTATTAAATAGAGCTTATTACACACCTAAAAGTCTAAGTTTGGAAGAAGATCTGATGATAGTTGCCCTAGATGCCGGGGGACAGGGGACCTTATTCACATGATGTGGAGATATCCCAAGCTGTTTCGTTACTGGGAGGGGGTGACTGATAGTTTGAGAGACATATTTGGGATTGTACTGGAGAAACAGGCTAAAGAATGCATCTTGTGGTATAGACGGATACAGGGGGAGAGGAAGAGTACTACACTGGCAAGAAAATTTTGCCACAATGATGTGAATTTAAGAGGTCTGTAAATGAACGTCAAGCTGAATAAGTTTCCCGACACTATTCTCTGATGTGGAAAAAAAAAAAAAAAATCCGGGCCAAACACTAGATCCCCCTCAAATGGAAGACCACATAGCATCGCCTTTGGGGCAGTATCTCCTGACCATGTCTTAACCCATGGTGTTCGACGTGCCGAGTTTACCAGGGCTGAGGATCTTAGAGAAATCCTTAAGGATTCTGCGGAGACGTCTGCCATGTATATCAACACTTTCTGTAATACTGGCAGAGTGTCCAACAGATCCTTACAGGAAGTTCCTGCTTCAATATGCCTTTTCAACTGTTCAAGCCAGTGCTCCAAGTTCCCGGCCACCACAGTTGAAGCCAAAGCTGGCTTTAAGTTGGCTATGGTTGAGTCCCAGGCTTTCAACAGGGAATCTGCTCTTTTATCCATGGTGTCTTTTAGGACACCCATATCCTAAAATGCAAGGTCTGTATTCCACGACACCTGTGAAAAAGCTGCATTAAGTTTTGTTTTTTCAAATATATAATACGCTGCGCTATCAAAATATAAATCTAAATAGTAAAAAATATTGTGCTATAAATCAACAGCAATAAGGTGATGTTCGTGCAGTCCATAAAAAAACATGCAATATTGCAAATAAAGTGACAATGTGCATTCACGTGAGAAATTCTGTAAATATAACGTCCACAAAAATATATAAAAAAAAGCAATCAGAAGCAATAAAATGTGCTTCAATGTGCTGTGCAGTATTCAACATATCAGTCCATAAGTGCGCCAAAATAATCCATGCGATTCAGTGGATGCTGTGAAACTGATCCAATAATAGGGTGCTGTATTCACACTCAGGTGCTCCCAACTAGGTATTAGCCGCTCACCTTAGGGCGTGTGACCTTGCTGTTAAGCTTGGTCAATGCACGCCTTATAACCACTTAAAGGTTCAGCAGTGTATCAGGAATCCTGGACTGGTCTCACTTATGCCTCAGTGTATCAATGGAATGCCACTTGTGCCTCGGTATATTAATAGAGAGAAGAGGACTTCATGGTGTAGTATTTATTATAAAAACATTTATTATAAAAACACAATAAATTCCACATAGGGTACTTACAATAGCATGCATAAAAAACCTATAAACCATGCACTTACTCCAAAAAAGTCATAGATGTAAGCAGCTAACACAACAAATAGAAAATTTGTAATAAATCATATATAACCAAGTGTAGCGCTAAAAAATGAGATAGAAAATATTGCTATACCACATATAATAGAAAAATGAATTGTGAAAAGATAGTGTTTTGTATACTTTGTGAACATTCATACATATAGAACACTTATATTATAAAGCCTTAGGGTCACCAAAAGTGATAACAGGATGTAAAAATGGCAATAAAGTCCAAAACTGAATATGCAGATACGATGAACATAAATTTTGCAATGGTGATAAGTTCCAAAACATATACTCGTGAGAGATTTCTGTACGTAATCCAACATGTGCTAACAGACACTTGTGCGAAACTGCCACCTAGGATGACTGGAGGCTTACCAGAAAGTTGGGACCCACCTAGCATACGCTATATGGGTCAAACAGGCTTGGATTGCTCACTGGCAATGAAGGTAGGGAACCAAGGGCTGGTGAATGGTGAAGTTGTAACGTTGCTATCCCAAAGAGGTCTTCTTCATATGGAAGCTCGGACACCAACGGACATTACCCACATGTAATGAAGAAGGGGCTCATAGCGTAATTCCGTAAACCATAAAAAAATTTATTAAAAGGAAAAACACTTACATTTCAGAATAAAAAGCGCTTGCAAGTAAAATGGCGGCAGTGGAGTCCTCCCGACGCGTTTCGTCATACAAGACTTCGTCTTGTATGCCGCCATTTTACTTGAAAGCGCTTTTTATTCTGAAATGTAAGTGTTTTTCCTTTTAATAAATTTTTTATGGTTTACGGAATTACGCTATGAGCCCCTTCTTCATTACATGTGGGTAATGTCCGTTGGTGTCCGAGCTTCCATATGAAGAAGACCTCTTTGGGATAGCAACGTTACAACTTCACCATTCACCAGCCCTTGGTTCCCTACCTTCATTGCCAGTGAGCAATCCAAGCCTGTTTGACCCATATAGCGTATGCTAGGTGGGTCCCAACTTTCTGGTAAGCCTCCAGTCATCCTAGGTGGCGGTTTTCGCACAAGTGTCTGTTAGCACATGTTGGATTACGTACAGAAATCTCTCACGAGTATATGTTTTGGAACTTATCACCATTGCAAAATTTATGTTCATCGTATCTGCATATTCAGTTTTGGACTTTATTGCCATTTTTACATCCTGTTATCACTTTTGGTGACCCTAAGGCTTTATAATATAAGTGTTCTATATGTATGAATGTTCACAAAGTATACAAAACACTATTTTTTCACAATTCATTTTGCTATTATATGTGGTATAGCAATATTTTCTCTCATTTTTTAGCGCTACACTTGGCTATATATACTCACAATAGCATGGCATGTCAGGGCGTCACTCTAAAACAGCGCGAGTTAGCAGGATAAGCTGGCCCAAAACGCGTGGGTGTGCTGATCGTTCCCGGCAGGTCCTCGGCCTAGCGTTCCGTCCTGACAGGACTATAATTTAAACTGAACGATCAGGCCTCAGAACCAAGTGTTCTGCCTGAATTTTTAAAATGTTAATGGGCAAGGCCATTTCTGATCTAGGCCACTTCTCCTGGACAGCTTCCTCTATCAGGGCTGTCCCCCAACCTAAACAAAAAAAAAAAAAAAAAAAAAAAAAAAAAGGAAGGTTGGCATATGTTGATACCATTTCCCAGGAAACTGAAAGGAGGATTTTCCCCTTCGCAGATTTTTGGATATTTACCATAAACTGAGGCTATGGCGCACTCAGCCTACAGCACCTGGTATTTCCAGATGGTCTTTCATCCAGGTACTAACCAGGCCCGAACCTGCTTAGCCTCCAAGATCAGATGAAATTGAGCGCTATCAGGGTGATGTGGTCATAGGCTTTGGAGTCAGGCACATTGGGAATATAGAGCTGGAATTCTCTGTTTCAAGCCAACATGCTAGACTGCTGCAAAGCAGTATCTTGAGACTGAGCATAAAGAACGGCCTCGAATGAAGCCACCATCTTTCCCGACAACCTCACGCAAAACTGTGGTGACCATACTTTTGGTCTGAGCAGGCTACCGACTGGTCTAACAAGAACAGATCGACTAGGTAAACCATAATCATTATACTTTGGGCCCTCAATCTGGATAGAAAAAAGGCGCCAGAACCTTGTACTCGAGGTGTATCAGCTAGGATTGGAAAGCAGAGCTACACACTGAAAAAGAAGATTTTCCACTTTGAAAGAAAATCTTACTAGTGCGCGAGGAAATAGGCATATGGGGAAATGCATCTTCATGCAAAAAGAGGGAGATTATATTCAGCAATTGAATTTCAGATTTTTGAGATCTAGAATGTCCATTTGGATTTAACCAAATCCCAATCTCTGCTCTTACATGGGGCCACCACAAACGCTTTTTGCCAAAATATGGTCCAATGCTAGAGAGAAAGATTTCTTTTTCTCTGGATCCTTAGGAACATTTAATCTGAGAAAACGAGGAGACAGAAACTCTTGGAACTCCAGTGTGTACGTTGGAGCTATTGAGTTAGTCCCCGATTCGTCTTGACATTGCTTCTGCCAGATCCCCGAGAACTGTAGAAGAATTCTCCCTATTGAGCAAACAGGGGCACCTCCTCATAAGGAGGCTACAGTATCTTGTAGGCTTCCTCCCTCAAGATTCCTTGTTCCTGGTGTTAACCCTTAGGATTACCCTTTGATCCTGACGTGGAGGCCGTCGTGACTGCCTGGAGGCGGATGCCCCTGGCACAGAAGGATTTAAAAAAAAAAAAAAAAAAAAAAAAAAACACACACAATTAGTCCTTCATTTAAAAGGCAAAAGGGGTATCTTTCTTTTGCTAGAAATTCTTTGGATATACCCAAAATATCCCCAGATAGCGGTCTTACCGCAAAAGGGAAGCCTAGCCAGGAGCTTCTTGCATGACGCTTAGCGAACGAGCAATCTGTCAATACGCGTCTAGAAGGGAGGAGCTGACAGTCACGTTCAGCCAGGCACTATATGTGGACACGTCGGTGCTACTCTGGAGGTTATGTGATTTTCAAAAGGTTTTATCTTGTAAGTGCAACTTGTCTGTTTGGGGGCTTTGAATAAATTGGTATTACGAACAGTATGGTCTCTATACATATCATTTACATGTTCTGAACTCATGGAATCCTGAGCCAAGCTGGGAGATGATCCGTTTCTTTGGATATTAATGAGCTGAGTTACCATTAAGAAAAGAGCCATCTGGATTAGCCACCATTGATTGTGAAAAGGAAGCGAGAGCAAATAGCTCGTGAGGAGATCCGCATGAGTTTTGACTCATCTGGGAGGTGAGCACGCATTTTTACTGGTGGTGGTGTGCACTCCTTTTGAGGACAAACAGTCAATGTGGTGGAATTGTGTGGATACACTAATCACAAGAAGAGTTTTTCATGTTTTATTTCTTAATTTTTTTCATTTTATGGACTATTCATTTATATGTAGGATTTTAGAGATTTGCACTTTATATTTATAATTTTACACATAGCGCTACATTTATTTATTATCCATTTTGAAATTAGTGTGGTGTACCACTTGAAATGTTTAGCAGCTGTGCATGTTTATTATCTTATTTAAAGCGGGGTTCCACCCAAATTTTGAACAATATCTGTATGTATTCTCTTCCTTGCCTAGATGCTGACATGCCGTTTAAAAAAATTTAAAATCGCCGTAATTACCTTTTATTTTTCTATTCTTCTTTGCACTTCCTGGTTCTCCTCCCGTGGGAGTAGGCGTGTTTCTAGTCTCTCCCAGACTCCTGGGAGCTAGTCTCAGGCTTCCCAGGATGCCACTGAGCATGTGCGGGAACGAGTGGTGAATGCTGGGAGCACAGCATTCACCACATCCAGGAAATAAATGCTTGTGGGCTTCAAATGCCCACAATGAAGATGGAAAACGCCTGCAGTGAATAATATAAGTTATTCTTTCCGACGAAATCTGACACAAGCGAATATTTTTTACTTGTAGCGCTGATTGTTTCATCTTACAATCTGTCATAGCAACTATTGCAAACATAAATCTGCCTCCTATACCTGCTGAACAGGATAACCTTAAACACCTGTTAAAACTGGTTTCTCAAAAATTAACCAATTACTAAAGTGTTTTTGTTTTTTTTGTTTTTTTGAAAAGGGACCTTTTATCCATTGGATCTTTAAGTATATGAGTATGGTCTGCCGGACAAGTCAAACTTACTCACAAAGGATATAGTAGTGTTAATTGCTGGTATACCCCGCTTAGTGAATTTTCTCTACCATAGGATAAAGTGTGAAAACTTTTTAGAATGGAAAATAATGCTTATCTGGATGATCCTCCAGGTAAAAACAAATTTTCCCAACAAAGAATGGACAGGAAAAAGCATGCACAACTTGAGGAGTCTTTAGCGAACCCAAACACTCAGTTAAGGGTACATAAATGTGGAGCGGATCATTCAGCAAGAAACTGTACGATCAATAATACAGATTGTGAAAGCTGACCCTCCCGCAATTGACACCTCAGAAGAGGAGTCATCAGCCTCCCCACAGTGCCGAGGGATTCGGCAAAAAAAAAAAAAAAAAAAAAAAAAAAAAAAAAAAAAAAAAAAAAAGGGTAAAATGAACAGAGGCTGCAGTGTTGAAAACAGTTGCAAAAATTTCATGGCCCCGATGCTCACTCTGATCAGGCTTTCTAGAGCTTGAGGGAGACCCTTTTAGCTCCTTTTTGGGGGCGTATCAACCCCCCTTCGGAATATAGCCCGATGCACAAAGCAGAGGTACTACCAGAAAAAAAAAAAAAAATTGCATCCATTACTTGAATAGTCAACCACTGCTATTAACGCTCAGCCCGATGCAATAGTAAATGTGTTCAAAAACAATGCTTGTGTCACCAACTTCTTACATGCCCCTCTACACTCTTGTGTCCCTCCGCAGCTTGCAGTAATAAAACACTAGTGCTTTTAAAAACACTCAAGGACTTAAGGACACCAACGCCGTGCTAAGGCACGCCCCCTCCGTCGCCTATGGCCCCCTCCTCTCTGATCCTATGGGACCTTACAGAGAGGGGAGAAAATGGCAAGGAGAGCCTGGAAGCCGCCAAGTAGTGTAGCGTGTCGTTTGTGTTTTTTGTGCCTCTTCCTCTTAAAGAGGGGTAGTAAATGGCACAGGTGGGGGGCGTCTGGTGGGGAGGAAAGCCCCCCAGACTTACCGGAGGTCTGCTGCTGGCTGGAGGAAATGGAAGCTGCTGCTCCGGACACATTGTGACCTCTTTGAGGAAGCGTGAGAAGGTATGTGCTCTATACAGCCCCAGTGGTGACATATAAGCATGACAACATTTACTAACTTAAAGGAGACATAAGAAAATTCAAAAATTTCTTAGAAAAACTCCACTTACCTTTCCCGCCGCAGCGTTTTCTGTGGTAAAACCAAAAGACCCAATCTTCTCCCTTCAGGGTGGGTTCCTTTAAACCTTCAGGAGCTGGGGATCCTTGAGGAAACCCACAATCCTGGACCTATAATCGCACTACCGCCAGTAAAACAGTTTGGCCTTACTACCCAAAAGTACTGGATCCCGGGGTCCAGCTCTCTAAAAAGAGAAGCTTTTACAGGCAAAACTGTTTCTTCGGACACGAGGCCCGGGTACCATTCAATTCGGCCTAAAAGACACTTTGAATGGATCCGGCTGCATGGCTAGCCCCACAGGATGATCTCCTGTGATTTGTTATGAAATGTTCCCACTTTTGGCAAGAAACATGGATCTGTCTTAAGTACAATCCTATCTGGATAAATGGACAAAAAAAGTTCCTTAACTGATAGCACGTGCAGTTAACTGGCTCTTCTTGCAGATGTGATTGCAACTAAAAATACAGTTTTGAACGTCAAATTCTTTAGAGAGACTGTCTGTTGTGGTTCAAAAGGTTCCTTTGAGAGGGCTTGCAGAACCACTGAGAGATCCCATTTGGGAAAATGCTTAGCCGGAGCTGGTCTGGATCTGGTAAGTGCCTTGAAAAACCAAGTAACCAGAGTTTCTGAAGAAACTGATCTCTCAAGAAACACCTTTAAAAGCAGTCACTTACACTTTAAGAGTGCTGACTGCAAGCCCCTTGTCTGCCCCTTTTTATAAGAATTCTATTATTGAAACAATGTCTTTCACATCTATTTTCTGAATGACACCAAGAAACGCAGACCTTCCATACTTTGGCATAAATAGCTCTAGTTACCTTCTTTCTACTGGAAAGTAACGTGGTTATTAAAGGTCCTAAAAAACCTTTGTTTAACATCTACTCTTCAGATAGCAGGTAGTGAGACTTAACCTAACTACATCTGGGTGATGCACTGGGCCTTGTAGAAGTAAATCCTGTCTGAGAGGAAGCTGCCAAAATGGTTTGATTGCCATTTGCAGAACAGTGGAAAACCAAGCTGTCTTTGGCCAGAATGGAGTAATCAGAAGTATGGACACTCTTTCTTTCTGTATTTTCCTCAATACCAGTGGAATCAACTGGAATGGGGGAAAAGCATACCCCAGGTAAAAATTCCAAGGGAGTGTCTATTACCTGAGAACCATCGTCTCTATGAAGGGAAAAGAATTGCGGGAGCTGAGTGTTTTGCCTTGATGCAAAACAGGTCCAATTGTGGATGGCCCCAGGTCCTGGTGATCAATGTAAAAACGTCCAAATTCAGGCTCCACTCCGCCTCCTGAACCTTCTGCCTGCTTAGAAAATTTGCAAATTCTCTTAATGTGACTTTGGGATGGACTGTGGATAAGGACAGTAAATGGTTTTCAGCCCACTCCAGAATTTATCTGGATAGTAACTGAAGAGTTTTGCTTCTCGTGCCTCCCTGTTTGTTCAGGTAGGCTACAATAGTGGCATTGTCCGATAGAACCTGGACATGGGGACCTAGGACGTTTGGAGAGAATGCAGCAATGCTAAGGCGACTGCTTTTATCTCTCCCCAATTTGAGGATTTTCCTGCCTTGATCTAAGACCATGTTCCCTGTGCCAAATCTTGACCCATGTGGGCCCCACCATCTTCACATACTGGCATCTGAAACAACTTTTTCGGTCGGGAAGGACCAAAGAAGACAATTTTGCAACACGGACTGATTTTTCCACCAAAGTGTTTGACTCTGGTGGGGCTCTTTACTTATGTATCTAGAGTTTCTGTCCTGTGGTTCCATAGTTGTAGCAGGAACCTCTGGAGTGGCCTGAAATGAAGTCTTGCCCATTGGATGGCTGGCATAGTTGAGGTTAAAGTTCCCAAGGCTGACATAACCTTTCGCACCAACATCTGCTGATTCGATAGTATTAGTTACTACATTCTGGACTTTGATTTTTTTTTTTCTCTTCTGCGAGAAAATTCTTTGTTCCACGGAATTTATTTGGTACACCAGAAATTGTACCTGCTGAGCCGGATTGAACTTTGATTTCTGAATGGTTACTATCCAACCCAGGGACTCCACATGACTGTGGGCCTTGCCCAGATCTTTTTGCAGCTTTTCTCTGGACAGAGCAAAGAAGGAGGTCGTCCAGATATGAAATTACCTAAATTCCCTGAAAGCGAAGAGGGGCGAGGGCTTGCGCCATAACTTTTGTAAAGACTAGCGGAGCTGATGAAAGGCCGAAGGGAAGGGCCCTTAATTGCAGGTGTAGCACCTCCCTCCCCATATTGACCGCCAACCTCAAGAATTTTTGGGACTGAGGTGCTATAGGAATATGTAGGTAAGCATCTCTCAGGTCCATCGATCCCATAAAGCATTCCTTGGTCAGCATATTTCTGACCGTGAAGATGAGTCCATACAAACTTCTTGTATAGCACAGAGTTGTTCAATGGTTTCAAGTTGAAAATCAAAAAGGAAGTTTCCGGATGGCTTTTTTTATCAGGAATATGTGAGAATTGAATACCTGATAACATTCCTCTGGAGATACAGGTGTCACAACCCTTTGATGCATCAGATCCTTTAACAGGTTCTTCATAGCCAGGGACTTTGTCGAGTCCCTTGGCAGGTTTGTTACAAAGTATTTTTCTGGAGGAAGATCCAAAAATGATTTTGTAACCTTGGAACACCATGCTCAAAATGTCCTTTTCCACCCTCCAGCACCAACCAACAAAAACACAATGACTTGTCCCTGCTAGTGGGAGGAAGGCTTCAGAATTTCCTCCCTCTTTGGGCCAGCATAACAAAAATCTATATATTTTCTTTGCCCTTTCCCCTCTACGATGACCAATTTCTTCTCCTCTCTAGGGTTTTGGTATTTTGTTCTTGAGCCCTTTGAGATCGAAAAAAACTGCTTAACCACTTCAGCCCCGGAAGGATTCACCCCCTTCCTGACCAGAGCGTTTTTTGCGATTCGGCACTGCGTCGCTTTACCTGACAATTGTGCGGTCGTGCGACGTGGCTTCCAAACAAAACTGACGTCCTTTTTTTCCCCACAAATAGAGCTTTCTTTTGGTGTTATTTGATCGCCTCTGCAATTTTTATTTTTTGCGCTATAAACAAAATAAGAGCGACAATTTTGAAAAAAATGCATTATTTTTTTTACATTTTGCTATAATAAATATCCCCCAAAAATATATAAAAAAAACCCACTTTTTTTCTTCAGTTTAGGCCGATCGTATTCTTCTACATATCTTTGTTAAAAAAAAAAAAAAAAAAAAAATCGCAATAAGCGTTTATTAATTGGTTTGCGCAAACGATATAGTGTTTACTAAATAGGGGATAGTTTTATGGCATTTTTATTAATAGTTTTTTTTTTTTACTAGTAATGGCGGCGATCAGCGATTTTTATATTGTGACTGCGACGTTATGACGGACATTTTTGGGACCATTGTCATTTATACAGCGATCAGTGCGATTAAAAATGCATTGATTACTGTGTAAATGACACTGGCAATGAAGGGGTTAACCACTAGGGGGCGGGGAGGGGTTGAGTGTGTCCTAGGGAGTGATTACTAACTGTAGGGGGATGGGCTGTATGGGTGACGTCACTGATCTCTGCTCCGATGACAGGGAGCAGAGATCGAGTGACACTTGTCAATAGGCAGAACGGGGAGATGCTGTTTACAACGGCATCTCCCCGTTCATCCGCTCCGTGAGGCGATCGCGGGTATTCCCGCGGCGATCGAGTCCGCGGGACTTGCGACTCGACTCACGGAGCTCCCGGCCGGCGAGCGCGCGACACCAGCGCGCACGCAATGGCACGGCGGGGAATTCAAATGGACGTACTGGAACGCCCATTTGCCCAACCGTGCCATTCTGCCGACGTACATCGGCGTGCGCCGGTCGGGAACCGGTTAACTGGCTGTTTTTTCTTTTTAATAGGAAATTATTTATTTTTATCTGCTGTCCTATCTAGGACTGAATCCAAGTCAGGACCAAATAATAAATCTCCCAAGTACAGTACCCCACAAATCTTATTTTTGGATGCCGCATCCCCTGGCCAGGTCTTTAGTCACAATGCCCTCCTGGCCGAGTTCGTTAGAGCTGCAGATCTTGCTGTGATTCTAATCGATTCTGCTGAAGCATCTGAAATAAAGACTACAGCGGCTGACAAAGTCAAGAAAAAAATCCAGAATTTCTTGCTTTGGCGAGTTTGCCATAATATGAGCTTTGAGTTGATTCACCCAATATTCCATGAGTCACAAGTAATCGCCATAGCTGGTTTGAGATTGCCCATGATGGATTGCCAAGCCCTTTTAAGTTGCTGATCCATATCTCTTAATACACCCATATCCTCGAACGCCAAGTCAGTTGATCGAGACTTAAAAAAGCTGCATCTAATTTTGAGTTTTATTCCAAAGTGCCACTGGGTCTTCGTCAAAAGGAAAGCGTCTAAGGGCTTCAGGAAAGAAAGGCTTTCTTTTTGGCTCTGCTCATTCCTTCTAAATAACCTCAGAAATTACTAACTGCACAGAAAAAGTATGATTTTTAGGCTCACTGAAACCAAAGTACATCCTGTCATGCAGAGATGATTCTTTTCTTTCCTCTTCCAGACCCAGGGTAGTATAAATCACTTTTAACAGGCCATCTACCTGTTCTAAAGACAGTTTGTATTTAGAAGGTGCATTCTCCATACCTTCCTCCTCCTCATTCGATTCTTCCTTGGAATGGGAGGGGGAATGTCCCTCTTGAGTAAGAGATGCCTCAGTCTCTACCGTCGGAACTAATAGTGATCCCTGAGAGGACTACAAGGCAGTTGGCTGACTCAGGGATGGATTTGCTAGAGAAGAGCGGAACGATTGGTGGCAACCAGCTCTTTAACTGATGCAATCAAATTGCTGCATGCGGAAGAAGCTTCTTCCTTATCTAGAGAATCAATACAAATTTGACACAAGGTCTTCTTCCAGCCTTCAGGTAGTTTTGCTTTACATGAAGGACACTTCCTTTTTGCCACTGGATCAGAGCTCTTGGCCTGCCGTGAAACAAAAAAAAGGAAACAGAAAAAAAACATCCCAGTGAGACAACCTGCCCTTTCAACGGAGGCTCACCACAGGTGCACAGTGAGAACAACAGTCGCCTCATGTGCCCAGACCAGCCCCTGCCACCAAAGGTGGGGGGACCCCATAGTAAACTAAGGCAGTATCACATATGCCCCTTACCTTGCTGGTGCCTGTGCCACTTGCTGCCGCCATTGATTCCATCGAGGAGTGCTGTGCGTGTATGTGCGTGTTCTAGCTTGGGGCTGGAGGTTCTCTACTACTATTGGCAACATGTGGGAAGGAGCCTTCTTTTAAAGTTTGGTGGAAGAGGTGTTTACTGTTGGCAAGGGGAGGAGCCACTCTCTCAGGTGCTGTCCTGAAAGACGTTAAGGGAAATTTGTCTGATTCATTGGTCTGGCTGAATTTTGATCCATGTATGGGGACAGTGGTTAAAAAGAAGGTGATCTACCTCTGTGCAACCAGCCGGTGGGATAACCGCTACTCAAACTGCACCACCGGCTCAGTGTATTCCGACAGCGTGTGTGTGTGTGTGTGTGTGTGGGGGGGGGGGGGGGGGGGGGGGGGGGTGCTGGGTGGTGGGGGAAGTCTGACAAACTGACAGAACACAATAGCTCAGTGGAGGTGATTCCCTCATCCACGTTGAATGTTGGATGGGGGACATTGGTAAATTTATGTTTGTTCAACCCACTGATTTGAAAGAGATAAAACAAATCAAAAAAAAAAAAACACTGAATCATCTATGGGCTGCTTTACTGGCAGGATCACTAGGTGAAATTAAAAGAAAGATGGAAAAAAACAAAAAAAACACACAAAAGTTTCAGGCAGTCCTCAGGTTACAAACAAGTTCTGTAGGTTTGCTCTTAGCCTCTTCCCGCCCACTGGCCGTCTAATGACAGCTGGGCAGAGCCATGCATTTTTAATCGCACTGATCGCTGTATAAAATGTGAATGGTCCCAAAATCTCGCCAAAATTGTCCGACGTGTCCGCCATGTCACAGTCACGATAAAAAAAAAAAAAAAAAAAAAAAATCATCAATAAAAACGATCCCCCATTTTGTAGACGCTATAACTTTTGCGCAAAACAATCAACACCAATTGCGATTTTTTTTACCAAACATATGAAGAAGAATACATATCAACCTAAACTGAGGGGAAAAAAAGTTTTTTTATATATTTTTTGGGGATATTATAGCAAAAAGTAAAAAAAGTGTTTTCAAAATAGTCGCTATTTTTTTGTTTATAGCGCAAAAAAATAAAAAAAAACACGCAGAGGTGACCAAATACCACCAAAAGAAAGCTCTATTTGTGGGGGAAAAAAAAAAAAAAAAACGACATCAATTTTGTTAGGGAGCCCCACGTTGCATGACCGCGCAATTGTCAGTTAAAGCGACGCAGTGCCGAAACGCAAAAAGTGCTCTGGTCTTTGGACAGCCAAATGGTCTAGGGCTTAAGTGGTTAAGGACCGAGCCTCTTTCTGAGATTTGTTGTTTACAATTTAAACAGTTATTTTTGCTAGAAAATTACTTAGAAAAAAAATGTATAACGATTGGGGGTTCTAACACCCTAAAAAATAAAATGGCGGTCGTTGCAATACTGTCACACCGTATTTGCGCAGCGGTCTTACAAGCGCACTTTTTTTGGGGGGAAAAATACACGTTTTTGAATTATAAAAAAAAAAAAAAAAAAAAAAAAAATTAGAATTATATAATAGAATAACAGTAAAAGTTAGCCCAACTTTTTTTTTTTATATTTTGAAAGATAATGTTATGGCGCGTAAATTGATACCCAACATGTCACGCTTCAAAATTGCGCCCGCTCCTGGAATGGCGACAAATGTTTACCCCTAAAAATCTCCATAGGCGACATTTAAAAAAAAATTCTACAGGTTGCATGTTTTGAGTTACAGAGGAGATCTAGGGCTAGAATGATTGCTCTCGCTCTACCGATCACGGCGATACCTCACATGTGTAGTTTGAACACTGTTTTCATATGCAGGCGCTACTCACGAATGCGTTCGCTTCTGCACGCAAGCTTGTCGGGAAGGGTGGCGTTTAAAAAAAAAAAAAAAAAAAAAAAATGGGCCTATAAGAGATGTGGGCATTAGTGACGCTTTGACGTCGCTTCTGCCCTGCATTGTTATGGAGACAGGTGGGGGCCATCTTCCCCTCACTCCGTCTAAGCAGCGGAGGGCACCGGAGCGTGGGGAGGGCCCTCTCCCGCCTCCGATAAAAGTGATGTGGCGGCAAATCCGCTGCAGAGACCACTTCTGCAGGTATAGCTATGTAAAACATTACAAACAAGTGTCTATAGAGTTTAAAAATCAGTAATACACTGTTACACCCATCTCTACAATGCTCAGTTGCACTCTATTATAAGGCATTTTTAGGCACTGCCGGGTTTTTAGATGCCAATCTGCTGAAAGTACAGCCGTCAGAGAACGGCACCCGCCCCTGTTGTTACCATTGGATTACCTACAGTACAGCTGTGCCCATCCGCCTTAGGCAAAATGGCCGCTTTAGCACTTCCTTGTGGCTTCGGGAATCATTATAGCCTATGGGAGAGCTATTTAAGGACACCCATAGTGCCTCCCTGTATCCCCTGAAGAAGTCACGTGGGTCGTGACATCACGCGTAGGGACGGGACAGGCACTCTATGTTTGATTTGCATTACGAGCTTGCCGCTCGTCGGATCTCCGCCCAGTATCGTTGTTTCTAATGTGAGTGCTTTAATAAAATTTGAACTTTTGCCAAAAAATATTACACCATTGGGGGATCTTCCTTTTGGTTTATCTTGGTGACCCCGGGACACTACTTGAAGAGACGTATGTCCTTAAAGGAGACAAGCCAGGATAGGATTGCATTACTACCGCCCCCACTGCTGGTCGATTCCATGGCTTTACCAACCAAAGGCTGCCATGCCTAAAAGTGGCTAAATGCAAGTACCCCATTACCCTCAGGTAAGGGGCCACTGCCCACCAGTGTGTGCCGTGTTGCATGAAGAGAGAATAATCACTACTGTCACGTTTATTGGCACCAAGTGGATCACTTGCATATATCATTTTCTGGACTTTAAATTGACTATTATTTTCAAGTAGAGCACTGTTTTATGCATGTTCATTAGTGGACTTCATATCACTCGGTTCTATTTAGACTGTCACTTTTGTTAGGTATTATGAGCACTATTCACGTTGCATATATACACCTGTTTGTGTGCTGAGTTATATTAGGTGCATACAAGTCCAGTCAGAGACTGGTATACTATATATTACCTTGAGAGTTATGTGTTTATGAGCACTAGTCACTTTCTGTATATACTTGTTTAGTATATGTCTGGCTATCACCTTTAGCCAATTATTATTTATATACATTTATAGATATTCTTTAATATAGGTCGGATTATCACGTTATTTGTATTTCAGAGTCACATATAGTTATTCACTCCATGTTCTATTTAAATATACCTATATTCTAGAGTCACCTACCATTACTGTGTCACCACATACACAGTTATTTGATTTTTCACATATATTGAAAGGATTAGCGCAACACCACACTCTTACCCATTCATCTTTTAGCTAGGGGCAGGCTATACCCTACCCGGTGTAGGCTGCTTTTCCTTATTTTAGATACTTCATTATTATTCTTCTTTCCTATTTCCCTTCCCCCATTTATGATAGTGCAGGAAAACCCTCTATTTTTCCAATCTGCTGAAAGCCTGAAAGTGGAATTAAACCCTCCTATCATAGCAAAAGAAGCTGCTGTTTGATCTGCAACTGCCATGGTGCTGCACATGTGATCAGTTATTATACCAGCCATTTGATGGTTTGACAGTTTGGTTGAGGATACAAGCAAATGTGACAGTTAGCAATTCCAGGAATGTAACAATTTCTTAGAGCCCTTTCACACTGCGGCGGTTTGCAGGCGCTATTGCGCTAATAATAGCGCCTGCAAACCGACCCGAAAGTGCCGCTGCTTGCATTCCAGTGTGAAAGCCCCAAGGCCTTTCACACTGGAGCTATGCGCTGGCAGGACAGTAAAAAAAGTCCTGCTAGCAGCATCTTCGGAGCGGTGAAGGAGCAGACTGTATACCGCTCCTTTACCACTCCTGCCCATTGAAAATCAATGGGACGGCGCGGCTATACCGCCGGCAAAGCGCCTCTGCAGAGGCGCTTTGCGGTGGTATTTAACCCTTTCTCGGCCGCTAGCGGGGGGTGAAACCGCCCTGCTAGCGGCCGCATACCGACGGTAAAACGCTGCTAATAATAGCGGCGTTTTACAGCCGACGCCGCCCCCCGTCCCAGTGTGAAAGGGCTCTAAAACCATTCAAATCTATGGGTTTAGTTCCGCTTTATGCTTTACTGCTGTGCATGGGCTCTGGGCTTCAGCAAAAATTTCGGATTCTAGCAAGAAGAAATAGGAGCATTAGTGGAGGCAATTTACAGAACACACTAATTTTGGTAATGAAGCTGAAGTTAGCTACTTATTCAGGTTGGATCTTCACTCACAAAAGTGATTATTTTCTGAACAATCATCTGCAACATTTAAAAAAAAAAAAAAAAAAAAAAAAAAAAAAAAAATTTGTGAACTTACTAACAATTCTATCTCCCCAACTGCCAGGTATTTAAAGTGGTTGTAAACCCTTACAGACCACTTTGACCTACAGGTAAGCCTAGATTAAGGCTTACCTGTAAGTCCAAGAAATATCTCCTAAACCTACACGGTTTATGAGATATTTGCAAAAAGACAGGCACCGCATGCGCCGTACAGGCGCACTGAGCATGCCGCTGCTAACGGCGTTATGCCGTTAGTGGCGACTCCCGTGCGCGGGAACAACGTCATTGGGGCTCCGGCCAATCATAGCGCCGGAGCCACGATACCCGGAAAGAAGATGGACGCTCCGTAGCAGAGGGGACAGCGGTGACATCGCAGGCTCCTGTGTCAGGTAAGTGACACATAATGGGCTACTATGCTTTACCTTTGCAGGGAAACAAAGAGGTAATTCAGAAAAAATAACTTTCTATATGAAAACCATCTTGGCTCAAATCCATTATTTGTTTTATATTCATTGGGCATCCTAAATTTTATAAAAATATATATAACACACACGGGACGGAAAATATTCAGACCCCCTTAAATTTTTCACTCTTTGTTATATTGCAGCCATTTGCTAAAAGTTCATTTTTTTCCTCATTAATGTACACACAGCACCCCATATTGACAGAAAAACCCAGAATTGTTGACATTTTTGCAGATTTATTAACCACTAGTCTTCCGCGCTATAGCCGAAAGACGGCTACAGCGCGTACGCCAATTGCCAGGAGGGTGTCCCTGGACATCCTCCTGTTTACTTCCGCAATGCGCGCATCGGGAAGATTCTGTGCTGGCCGTGTCCCTTAGACACAGATCGCTGTAAATGGCCAATCACAGCGGCTGTTTACAACGCGATCGAAGCTTCCAATGGGAGATGATCTTATATGAGATCATCTCTCATCACTGGCTCTCCCTCCTCACACAGAGACAGTGTGTGAGGAGGGAGAGCTAACGGCTGCAGCGGTGAGTGTCAAAAAAAAAAAAAAAAAAAAAAAAAAGTGACCAAAGTACCTGTCAGTGCCATCTGTCCCCACTGGCATCTGTGCCCACTGCCACATATTAGTGCCACCTGTCATCAGTGTCACGTGCCATTGTCCTGGTGCTCCAGGGCTTTCAAAAGTGTAATAGGTAGTCAACAAGTTAGATGTGTAGTTTATGCTCCTAGAACCCCTGACGGTGCTCCCTGCATGTTGGGCCTCTATGTGGCTAGGCTGTGAAAAAGTCCCACACATGTGGTATCGTAATACTCAGGAGGAGTAGCAGAATGTATTTTGGGGTGTCATTTGTGGTATACACATGCCATGTGAGAGAACCTATTACAATGACAATTTTATGGAAAAAAAAAATATCTTAATTTTGCAAAGAATTGTGGGGAAAAAAATGACATCATCAAAAACCTCACCATGCATCTTACTAAATACCTTGGAATGTCTACTTTTAAAAAAAAGGGGTCATTTGGGGGGTATTTCTACTTTCGACTTGTAAGAGCCGGTACACACTGGGAAGACTTGTCAGGCGACCTAGCCACCTGACAAGTCGCGTCCCGTTCTGTACAATTGAACCGTTCTAATAGGAGCGACACAAGTCGCTCCGACTTAGAAAAAAATGTTCCTGTACTACTTTGGGGGCGACTTGCATTAACTTCTATATAAAAGTCGTTTTGCAAGTCACCGCTGCTGTCGCGTGCAGGTCACCTAAGGTAGTCGCGCTGCAAGTCGTGCTGCCTCAGTGTAAACCAGCTCTTAGGGTCGGAAGAAATGAGAAAGGCCTCAGTACATCCCAAGAAGACAGAAGGAAGAAGTGGAGGTCTCTTGAGTGGAGCTGTGCCCAGACTATGGCTGGTATACTTGCCGACATCAGACCTAGGGTTCTCAACACCTCCCTTCTGGAGCGTGACGGGGTCTTTATCAAGTCCCCCACTGATGAAGCTAGTTTTGCCACCTTGTCCTCTGGCAAGAAGAGCTTCTGCAGTCTGGTGTCCACTCTGTAACCCAGAAAGGTCTTGACCTGTTCTGGTTCGAGGGAGGATTTTTCCTATTGATTATCCAGCCCAGGTTTTTTTTTTAGAACAGACATTACTTTATTGGTATCTGATCTGACCCGGGTGACCGACGGTCCAGAGATCAGATCGTCCAGGTATGGAATTAGAGACATACCCTGGAGATGTAGAAAGGCTACTGCCTCGGCAATGATTTTTGTAAAAATCCTTAGGCTGTCTTTTAACCCAAATGGGAGGGCTCTGAACTGCCAGTGGAAAATATGCCCTCCGACTGCCACCGCGAACCTCAGGAATGCCTGATGATCCACATGAATTGGAACATGTAGACATCCCTGGGGTCCAGAGTCGTTATGAAGGCTGCCTTCATGAGGTTTTTTCTTAGAGTATATACTCTCCATAGTAAACTTTTTATATTCCAGGTACCTGTTTTTTAAGTTTACTATCAGCCGATACTTTCCTGACGGCTTGCGAACCACGAATATGTGGGAGTAGAATCCCTAGTATTGTTGTTCCTTTGGTACTGGCACCACCACCTGCTGTTCCACCAACTCCTGGATACTCTCCAGGAGGGCAGATCTTTTCAGGGTATCCCGGGGGGGTGAGTAAGGGTGATCATAAAGGGGGGTTTTGCTGAGAACTCCAAGCAATATCCCTCTCGCAGGGTCTGGCAGATGTAAAACACTGTCCGAAATCTTTTCCCACTGAGGGGCAAAGTGGGACAGCCGTCCCCCTACCCTGTTCTTGGCACCACTTGGTTTCCTTGGTGCCAACCTTGGGGGGAGGAAAACAGCAAACTTTTTTTGCTTTCCCCTACCATAGCCCCACCTCTTGTTGGGCTCCTTTTTGGCTCAATGCTGTGGTTGCCCTGGGGGGCCTCGAAAAATTATTTTAATTTTTTTCTTTTTCTCTCTTGGTCTTTATTGGGAATTGTTTACTCTTTTCTGAAGACCTAGATAGCAAGTCGCCCAGGCCCTGGCCAAACAGTTTACCCTTTGACGTGACATCTCCTTCCCAAGCCTTAATCCAGACAGCTCTCCTAGCTGAGTTGATTAATGCAGCCGTCTTAGTAGAGGCTCTAGCAGACTCAACTGCAGCATCTGCAAGGTGACAGCTTTTCTTATCACTGATAGGGAGTCAAGGACATCACCCTCTTCGGATTCCCGAGACAGGTGCTTGGTCAATTTCTCTACCCAGGCTGCTACACAGGCTGCTGCTAAGGCCGGACCCATGGCTGATGTATTAGCCTCCCAGGCTTTTCTAAGAAGGGATTTTGCTCTACGGACCATTAGATCCTTAATACTGCCTGTATCCTCAAAGAAGAGGTCAGACAACTTGGTGACCTGAGACAGGGCGGCATCCAGTCTTGGGAGTTTAAAGAATGTCTGATTAAAAGGGAAACCTCCTTTTCCAAGTTTTTTCTCTAATAATTCTCCTTTCAGGCTCTCTCCATTCCTGTAGGACCAGATCCTTAAGGGATTGATGGAGTGGGAAAACCCTGGATTGGGCCTTGCTGAGCCCCCTGTATACCTTGTCCTGTGAGGTCACCCTAGGGGCTTCTGGAATCTCCTCAGTAGCATATATTGCCTGTAGGAGTCCATCCAGATCCTCTATGGTAAAGAGGTGTCTCCGTAACCTGGCATCCTCCTGAGTCTGACTTAATAGGTCAGGATCCAGCTCTCCCTCTGAGCTGTGCTCTGGCCTGGCTTTCCTCCTAAACCCCTATCCTCTTCCTTGTCTAACTGGGCTAGAGGGAGTGACTGTGAGAGTTGAAGAAGGGCACTAGGTCCCCCTCTGGAGGCTTTCCTGGGAGGATGTGACTTCTCTAGGGGTAAGCTCCTCTGTCTCAGGGACCTGAGCTGTTGACTGCCCTGCAGCATCATGGAAGGCTTTGACTGTTGCCAGCATTTCTGTTTGCATAGAGGAGCAACTTTTTCATTAGGGCCGAAGCTTCTTTTCCTGCTAACTTGTTTATATATTTATAGTAGAAGGGCTTTGAGTGGGACTTTGGGAGTTTGTCCTTAAAGTAACATTTTTTTGAGGAGCTATGCCCTGTAGCAGCAGGAGGGTGTTTATCTGGGGCCTCCTGGGATCCGCTGAAGGATTCTATAAGACAAGAGTTATAGCATATATCATTATACTGTCTTCCCCCTAACTGTGGGCTTGTACTGGGGAGGGAGAAAGGGTAAGGTGAATGGTTAAGTCCAGCCTGTTCTGGCCATCCCCAAGGATTCTCAGACACCTAGAATGCAGGACCTCTCACCCCCTTTCTCCCTTCCTTTCCAAGGGGGGTTGTACTCGCCGGGTCCCGACCTGAATCTGCCCGCAGTTGCCGTTGCCTTCCCTTCCTCCGGTTCCATGAGGAGGTTGGCAGGGTCCTGGGCTGCTGGTACCGCTAGTGGGGCAAGTACAGCAAGCTGACCGCTTTCCGCCACCTTGCTCTGTCTGCACGCCGCTCTCCGCGCTTCTTCCCAGCATTTTCAAACACTTTCAGGTAGCGCTGTGACTCTGGCAACGCCCCTTCCTGTGATGCGGTCCTTTACCAGAGTGAGGCGTGGAAGGCAGTACTTCCTGTAAGCTTTCCCGGCAATGAAGAGCGCAGCTGGCGGCAGTGGTTCACGCACATGCAGCGATGGAGCGCACTCCCTGCAGCCAGAGTACTGGTGCAAACTTGGGGGCAACCTGTGAGAAGGACAAGCCTGCAGGTTAGTTCAGGCTCTCCCTAAACCTGTCTCAACAGAGGACCATCAGACCCTGCCTGGTCATCTAGTTTTAAATAAAACAAACATGCTGCTGTGTTCTGGAGAAACACAACCAATACTGGGGATCAAGGGGAAGGATGGGGACTTCTAACAAGCTGTCAAGTGATTGTGTTTCCTGTAGGGAGGAGCCATCATCTCTCAGGTGTGCCATACTGGAAGGTGATAGGAGAGAGTTATTTATTCAGAATTACCCCTTTAAATACATGGCAGTTAGGGAGACAAAAAATTGTTGTTAAAGTTGACAATTTTAATTTTAAAGGTTGCAGATGATTGTTTAGTAAAGAATCACTTTGAATGAAGAGCCAAACTGAATAAAAAGTTGGCCGAATAAAGAGCCAACTTCTGCATTCAAATAAGAAGTTGGCTGAATAAGGAGCTAACTTCAGCTTTATATTTTGGTAGCATAATTATTAAATGTGGAATGTATGTTTCTGCATATATTACAAGAGAGGCAATCTTAAGGAATTTAATAAAATGTGGAGACCATGGCTGAAGAAGGTAGGAGGCTCTTAATAGGAAGTGAAAAATATAACAGTGTGGGATTTAACAATGAAAGCCCTAGGCAGCCACAGATTGGGTCTATCAGCACATAACCTGTTGGGTGCTCGTCTATATCTGACAAATAATAGTTAATAGAAGCTGTGTTTGTTAACTAAAGGTGTTGTAAGTCTAACTCTGAGTACTCTGTAGAGGGGAGTGGGATGTGGGAGGGGGGGATGAGAGGGTAAGGGGAAAGAGTGATGGAACTAAGTATATATACATATATTAATCTGGATAATATTGAAAATGGCTAGAGGAGTGGACGCGGGAAGCGCCTTAGTCCCTGTTATTATTGGCTTTGGACTGGCTACAAGGTATCCGCATCGAGACTCTATAGGTCCATACCAATTGGCAGTGAATTAATTTCTAATTTATGTTCCTGTGTAATTTCAGCTCAAGGCTCAGGAAATATGTTGAGGTGAAGGGGGGGGGGAATGGGGATAATAAAATTTTGCCAATATGATGTGAATTTAAGAGGTCTGTAAATGAACGCCAAGCTGAATAAGTTTCCAGACACTATTCTCTGACTTGGTTAAAAAAAAGAAAAAAAAAAAAGGAATGTATGTTCCTTGCTGAAAAACGTTTTTTTATACAATTGTGATGGGTAAAGTTCTGCTTCAAGTTGAATTTGTATGTCACTTGAAACAAGTACATATTTTTTACATTTAATGGATAGCATAGGGATGCGTTAACAACCCTGTAACATTTGTTTTGCGGTCTGTGCCCTTGTTCAGAAACATTCACTTCACTTTCTGTCCCTGTGACAATTGGATTTTCAAAATTTTGGGCTGTTGTGGAAACAAGGATTGGTGATAAAGCTTCAGTGGAAACACCTTTGTCCCCTAGATAACTGCTTACAGAAGTGAATTTCCCTTCCTAGGGCTAGGCTTCCTCTCACTTCCAGTTGTCTCCCTCCATTTGTAAGTATGAGTTGTATGCAAGTTGGATGTATGCAACTCAGGGACTGCCTGTTATGCAATCGCCACATCTAAGAATTGGCAAGCTGCCATATAATAAATATTTGGTTTTGTATTTCATACCACCGGAAGATTTACCCTCATTCACTAACAGGTCATTTTTTTGCTTGTTGGCACTGCGTTACTTTAACAATTGCACAGTCATGCGATGATGTACATTAGTGAAATTGATGTCATTTTTCCCTATGAATCAAGTTTTCTTTTGGTGGCATTTGATTACCACTGGATTTTTTTTTACTATAAACAAAGATTGACAATTTTGAAGAAAAAAAAATACTCCCGTTAGACTTACCGGTAACGGTATTTCCAGGAACCTTCCAGGACAGCTACTTAGGAGATGATTGGCTCCGCCCTCTACAGGAAACACAAATCAGATACAATTTAAAAGGCCCCTCCATTTCCTCTGACCCTCAGTTGTTTAGAAGATCAAGTAACCTCCACCAAAGGTGCACTCGGCAGAGGAAAAAAACAGAAACCATAAACCACCACCAACAGGTAAACATGGTCGACCAGTGAAAAAATAGAATAGGGTGGGAATATAGACGCTGTCCTGGAAGGTTCCTGGAAATACCGTTACTGGTAAGTCTAACTGGGATTCCCCCCCTCACCTTCCAGGACAGCTACTTGAGAGGATAAGCAAGATTCTGTACCTTAGGGAGGGACGACAGCCTGAAGCACTTTCCTACCAAAAGGAAAGGTTCTGGCTGGAAAGCATCTGAACTCTATAATGCTTGACAAATGCATGAGAGGAAGACCAGACGGCAGCTTTTGAAATTTCATCCCATGAAGCCCCTGCTCTTTCTGCCCATGATGTGGCCATGGATCTCGTTGAATGGGCCCCAATTCTAGCAAAAGGGGTGCAACCTGATGCTTTATATGCCTCACAGATAGCTCCCCTAATTCACCTAGCAATAGAACTTTTAGATGCTTTGGACACTTTCTTAGGGCCACTGAACAAAACCAACAGTTGGGGGGGGGGGGGAACTCCTAAAACCACCGGTCTTTTCTAGATAAAGCAGAGGCCAAACCTTTCCTCTTCCGCATTTTTGTGAGAGGTGCAGAAACTAGGAAGGACTATCTCCTGGGACCTATGAAAGTTGGAAGAAACCTTGGGTAAATAGAAAGGATCAGGTCTAATCACTACCCTATCCTCTAGAATCCTCAGGAAGGGGTCTTTACAGGAACGAGACTCAAGATCAGAAATCCTTCCCCCTGACGTAATAGCCAAAAGGTAGGATAACTTCAAATAATTTTCAGGGAAGCCTCATGCAAAGGCTCAAAAGGAGCCCTTGTTAGTGCATTTAATACCAACGGCAGATCCCGGGGAGGAACATGTCTAGATCTGGCTGAAAGGAACCTCTTGACTAAGGGATCTTCCGCTAATCTTCTCTCTGTAAACAAAGATAGGGCAGCAATTTGAACCCTAAGGGTGCTGACAGAGCCCCTTTTACACTCCCTGCCTGCAAAAAATCCAATATACAGGGAGTGGAAAAATAATCTAAAATAGCTTTCCTTTGCCAGGAAATAAAAGTTTTCCAAACTTTCCCATAGATTCTTCTCGTGACCAACTTACGGCTGTCCAGGATAGTTTGAATAATCCTCTCTGAACACCCCTTTAACTGTAGGATGTGCCGGGTTTGGGTGTAACACCGGTCCCTGATGGAGCAGATCCTTCCAAACTGGTAGGGGCCAGGGAGGATACACAGATAGGGCCTTCAGAGAGGAGAACCAACTCCTCCTGGGCCACCAGGAGGAAATCAGAACAACTTCTGCCCGGTCCTGAATAATTTTCCAAACCACTAGGGGTAAAAGGGGAAAAGGAGGGAAGGCAAAAGCCAGAGTGAATTCCCACAGGAAGGACAGAGCATCTGTCCCCAAGGACTCTGTCTCTCTCTCCAGAGAGAAGAAGGCCGGCAGTTTCCTGTTGAGACTGGAGGCAAAAAGATCCACTGTGGGGAGACCCCATCTTAGCACCACCTCCTGGAACGTGCCTTGATGTAGTTACCAACCGTTGGAACTGATGCTCACTCTGCTCAAATAGTCCGCCAGCACATTTTCTAACCCCTTGATGTGGACTGCCCTTACTGAAGTGACATAGATCTCCGCCCAGGACAGAATCTGCTGTGTTAATGACAGAAGCGATTCTGAGCGAGTGCCCCCTTGCTTGTTCAGGTACGCCACTGTTGTGGCATTGTCTGAAAAAATTAATAGGTCTTTTGAATAGACCCTCTCTTCCAGAGATATAAGTGCTTTCCTCACAGACAGAAGTTCTCTGAAATTTGAGAAGCGACCTGCTTCCTCTGGCAACCAGGCTCCCTGTGCTTGCCAGTCCTGTGAGTGAGCACCCCAACCCCACAGACTGGCGTCTGTGGTAATTTTGACCGAGGAATGTTGTGTCCAATCCTTCCCTCTCTGCAGATGCTCTCGCTGCTCCCACCAGGCAAGATCGAGAAAATTCCCTTCTGGTAGTTTTACCAGCTGATCCAGAGAATCCTTCCTGCAATCCCAATGGAGTAAAAGAAAAGCCTGAAGGGGTCTGGAGTGCAATTGGGCCCAAGGCACCCCTGGAATGGCCGCAGTCATCAGACCCAGCAACTGCATGATCCGCGGAAGGGAGGTCTGAGGGAGCAGCTTGAAGGCCTGCACAGAGAGAATTTTCAAAATCTTCTCTTCGGGAAGAAAAATATTTAGGGAAAGAGTCTATTAGATAACCAAGGAAAAATATGCTCTGTGAGGGTACCAGGCAAGACTTCTGCTGGTTGACCTTCCACCCTAATTTTTGAAAGGTCCGCAAAACCAACTGCAGGTCTTGAACAAGGGACTCCCTGTCCCAAGCAAAAAAAAAAAAAAAAAAAAAATCAAAAAACCGTCTAGATATGGGACGATCGATACACTTTGAATCCAAAAAAAATAAAACATGACTTCGGCCATTATTTTTGTAAAAATCCTCGGTGCTGCCAAGAGACCAAAAGGAAGGGCATTGAACTGCCAGTGAGATGGCTCGTTTCCCACGAGAACTGCAAACCTGAGGAACCTTCGGTGGCTCTGGCAGATTGGTACATGAAGATAAGCGTCCTGAAGGTCCAAGGTCACCATGAAGACTAGGGCTGCAACTAACGATTATTGTCATAATCGATTAGTTGGTCGATTATTGTTTCGATTAATCAGTTACTAATCTTAAAAAAAAGTGTGGTGTATAATTTAGTTAATATGTAAAGTTTAAAAAAAAGCCAATTCATTCTTAAATATCTCTATACAGTGGTAAATATAAATAACCAACTATATGGTTAGGGAGCAAAATATCTAATCCACTCTGAGAATAACAGACAGAAGAGATATTCTGTACATACTATTAGAGGAGAGATATCCTGTATATACTATACTATAAAGGGTGAATCTGGTAAATCTCAGACTCAGAGATCTATTTTTTATTTAAAAAAAATAAACAATATCTTCCCCGACAAATGACAAAAAATGTCATTTTAAGAACGTTCGTTCAATTTTCTAATCGTTAGTGGGGTCAAATCGAATTGTCAAAGGATCTGCGGGAAAAGGTAGTGGAACTGTATAAGGCCTCTTTCACACGGACGATCCGTATGTCCGTTTTTCATCCTTCCGTTTTCGGATGAAAACCGGACATACATTCATCCCTATGGAGCGTCAGATGTCAGCGGTGCCATGTCCGCTGACATCCGACCTGCTCCGATCCGAAAAGTGTAACGGAGGAAAAACCTACTTTTCCATCCGTTTTCGGATCGGATGACAACGGACACTACGGACCCTCATCATCCGATCCCCCCATAGGGGAGAGCGGCGCTCTGACAGGTCCGTCGCTGCACAGCGTGCAGCGATGCACCTGTCATCTTCCTGCTCCGCCGATCCCCGCTGAGCAAGCGGATGTTCACGGGGCGGATCATGACTGATCTGCCCCGTGTGAAAGAGGCCCAAAACAAGAAAGGGATATAAAAAGATATCCAAGGAATTGAGAATGCCAATCAGCAGTGTTCAAACTCTAATCAAGAAGTGGAAAATGAGGGGTTCTGTTGAAACCAAACCACGGTCAGGTAGACCAACTAAATTTATTTAATTTATTTACAGTAGAGATTTGCTCTTTTTGTACTATAAAGGGCTCATTTCAGTTTTTTTTTTTTTTAACCCCATTTTGTTACTGGCCGAATAATCGATTATGAAAATAGTAATCGATTAGTTGTCGATTAATCGATTAGTTGTTTCAGCCCTAATGAAGACCTTTGGCAACAACAGATTCCTTACTGAATAAAATGTTTTCCATTCGGAAACGTCTGTAAACGATGCATTTGTTCAGGACGCTTACATTTATGACCATACGAAAGCCGCCGGAAGCTTTCTTGACCAGAAAGACGTGAGAATAAAATCCCCGGAACTTCTGAATTTCTGGGACAGGAGAAAAAACTCCCTCTGTTTCCCATACAGGAATCAAAATTTATCATGGCTTGCCGTCTCTCGGTCGGTGGGTAAGAAAAAAACTCTGGGGAGGAAGACTTTTGAATTCCAACCTGTAACCCTTTTCCAATGTTCGAAGGATAAAAGGAATAGTTGGAAATCTCTACCTATTCCTTGATGAAATAGCACAATCTTCCCCCTACCCTGGTGTCACTGGGTATTTTTGGAAGGGGCTGAAAGAGCAAAGGGAGACCCCCCTTTTCGTTTGTCTTTGTTAAAGGACCATTTCTTTTTAGTCTGTTGCCTTTAAAATTAGCCTTGTTTTGGAAGCCACAAAAAGGCCTCTTATTCTGGGGCTTATTCCTTTGGTAGGAAGGGAATCGTTTACTCTTCTCAGAGGAACGAGCCAAGACCTCTTCTAGGGAGGAACCGAACAAGAGCTTGCCTTTGAAGGGAATGCCACAGAGCTTATTCTTGGATGTAAGATCACCTTCCCAAGATTTAAGCCAGATAGCTCGCCTAGCTGAATTAATGAGAGCAGAAGCTCTGGCTGCAGATTTCACCGAATCTGCTGCTGCGTCAGCTAAGAAGGCGACTGACTTGGCAATGAGTGGGAGGGACTCCCTAATCTCTTCTTCGGGGGTGTCAGATGCAAAAAGATAATCCAGACGCTGAACCCATGCATCGAAATTTCTAGCCACACAGGTGGATGCTACAGCCGGGCCTGAAGAAAAAGCTGAATCATCCAGGTCTTATGTAGCAATGAGTCGGCCTTTCTATCCATTTGATCTTGAAGGACCCCAGAATCTTCAAAAGAAAGATCTGATCTTTTGGACACCTGCGACATAGGGGCATCTAATCTAGGATACTTAAAAAAAACCTCTTCAAATTCAGACTGAAAAGGAAATCTTCTTTTGTGTCCCCTGGATTGGAACAACCTTTTTTCAGGTTCTCTCCATTCAGACAGAATTGTGTCCCTAAGTGGCTGATGTACTGGAAAAGTTTTTGATTCCTGTCCCTGTAGGCCCCTATACATTTTATCCTGTACAGATTGGGCTTGTTGTGGCATCTCAATATCAGTATAGGTATATACTGCTTTTAGTAGTTCATCAATATCCTCAACTGGAAAAAGAAACTTAAATGAGCTACCTGCATCCTCCTCTGATGCATACTTTTCATCAGATGAAGAAACTGGATTCTCACCTTCTTCCAGATCAGAGATATTGTGTGAACTAATAGTCTCAGATACTAACAAGGGAAGGGACCTGCAGAGGTTCAAGGGTCTTGAACTATGGGTCTAGATGAGGAAGAGCCTAGACTAGTAACCCTGTCATTAAGTGAACAAAAGGAGTCTACTACCTCCTTCATAGAAGTCACCAACTCTTTAAAAGAGGAAGACTCTGAACTAGCTCTGGGTGGAATACAATCCTCACAAAATAGCTTTTTATAACTATCAGAAAGCCTGGCCTTACAGTTTCCACATTTCTTCTTCACCAGTTTGACCTAGAAAAAAAAAGCAGAAACAAGGACCATAAATAAAAAGGTTCCATACAAAAAAGTCCCTTGCTGTAGAGCTATCCACAGACAACGGCTTACCTTAGGGGCAGTATGGGAACCGGATGCTGCCGCTGGTTCAATACGAGCGGATGCTCCATCCTCAGACCTGACCTCAAGCTCCATGCAGCAAGCGGAGATTGGCCATAGAGAAGACTGCTGCTGTACTGAAAAACTGCACTCAGATTGACGTTTTTTAGCAGACTATTCCCCTGCAGCATGTCCTCAGTATCTCCACGCCATGCTTTAGAAAATAAATAATCGGCGTCCGGAAGTGCGTCATGTGACTTCCGTTTCCGGTGCCATCTTGCCGCGTCACCGGAAGTCCTCCTGACGCCTTCTTGGTACACCGAAATGAAGCATTTAGAAGGACACAGTTCCACACAGCAGAGCTGGGGAAAAAAATGGAAGGGAGTTGCCACTACTCATCACCTTAGAAATAGGGAACCCTTCTGGTACAGACTATCATCCAGGACTTGGCCACAACTAGTCCTGGATGAAACCAGATTAGGGGGGTCCACCAAACACAGTTACCAGATCTTAAAGCGGAGTTCCACCCAAAAGTGGAACTTCCGCTCATCGGATTCCTCCCCCCCTCTGGTGTTACAGTCGGCACCTTTCAGGGGGGAGGTGGGTGCAGATACCTGTCTAAGACAGGTATCTGCACCCACTTCCGGGAATAGACTCCCATGGGAGTCACGCCCCCTCCCGCACTCCCCCACTGTCTCCTGGGAAAGACACAGGTCCCAGGAGATAGCGGGGACCATTGAGAAAGCGCAGCGCGACTCGCGCATGCGCAGTAGGGAATCAGGAAGTGAAGCCGCAACGCTTCCCTTCCCGATTCCCTCACTGAGAATGGTGGCGGCAGCACCCGAGGATCGAGGGACGGTTCGGTCTCGGGTGCCGACATCGCTGGACCCCGGGACAGGTGAGTGACCTTATTTTAAAAGTCAGCAGCTGCAGTATTTGCAGCTGCTGACATCTAAAAAAAAAATTTTTCGCGGGACTCCGGCTTTAAGAAAACGAAAAAACGTGTCGGTGCTCCTGGAGGGTCTGGAAACACAAAACAACTGAGGGTCAGAGGAAAGGTAGGGACCTTTTAAATTGTATCCGATTTGTGTTTCCTGTAGAGGGTGGAGCCAATCATCTCTCAAGTAGCTGTCCTGGAAGGGGGGGGGGGGGCAGTTTTACTTTGTGCTATAAAACATATTGAATAAAACATTAACAAAAAAAATTTAAAAAAATTCTTCATGAATTTAGCCCAATATGTAGACTGCTACAATTTTTTTTTTTTTTTACCAAAAAACACAAGAAAGGGAAAATCTTCTGGAGCTCAAGTAGTTAAAGTGGTTGTTAAGTCACTTTCTCTACTAACTAGAATTCCCTATGTTATTGCAGGTTAAATCGCTCAATGCCTCTCTTTTTTAAAATTGATGTGGCGCAATACCTTATGCAAGACTGCCGCTGTCAGTCAGCTGATATCCCGAAGATATCTTTCCCTGCTCCGAGGTCTACAGAGGGAGGGGCTGAGGTTCCCTCTGACTTCACCGGGAGGAGGGCCTTGGGTGGTCACGTGACCACGCTGCGGTGGTCTTGCATAAGGTATTGCGCCACATCATAAAAAAAAAAAAAAAAAAAGGGGGCACTGAGCAATTTTACCTGCAATAACAGAGGGGACTCTAGTTAATAAATAAACTTAACATTGTTATGGCAGCAGCAGGGAGTACACAGCTCACACACAAGCGGACAGGCAGGGAGAGGAGAGAGAGGACAGATGAGAATATTGTGTCAGGTCTCAGCAGCCATAATACACCGTGGCCAGTTTACGGGGGGGGCAGAGACTGGCAGGATCAGCCAGGTTTTTCAGGGGACCGAAAGGGCCAAATGACAGCACAAGCATTTTTAGGTTTACAAACGCTCTTAAAGACTTTTGTGTGGAAGACCTTGTCAAATGTACAGACATCCCAAGTCTCCTGCGAGGTCCCGAGCCTCCCGCATTTCGGATGCGGCTCCCGGACACCCACAAGTGCCGTGCGATATCCCGGCTGCCTGGCCTAGCAACCAATGACGCCACGGCTACGTTCAAAGCCCCTCCTCCACACCCAGTGCTCTCCACAGGAGCACCGCGTAACAACAGGGGAAGCATGCATTTTTCAGTGAGGTGGTGTGCTGCTGGTCGGAGTGCTGTGCCCACACAAGACAAGGAACATTGTCAGGACAGACCCCTCCCCCAGCAGCTGAAGAGATGCTCTCATTGGAGTCTCACTCCGTATTGAACATCCCAGAGATGGAGCCTGCGAGGCTTTGTCATGCATTTTGATGGGGTGAGAGAGCGTTACCTTGGAGATGATCACTCCCAGGCCCAGCCCACCTTCTTCTGCTGGTGCATGTGTGAGAGCAACATGGAGGTAAGTTCTGTGGTAGCAGGATCTCATGTAAATCATTTTCAGGATGTGACTCACTGCAGATCATTGCCATAACTCACTGCTAGAAGTAAACAAGTCTACAAATGCCAGTATCTGCTTTTTTATGCAGCACAGCAGTGAACTGTGAGAAATTGGGGTTTAAACTGCACCTCGTAATTACTCACAATCAGGACAGTGCTAGTAGATCAAAAATCAGTTAGATGAAAAACATGGTATCTCCTTTTTTCATGTAGCAATGTCCTGACTCCTGACTGTGAGAAATTGGGCTTATCAAGGATTCACTGCCCAATCTTCCTCCAGGTTTGTAAAGAGCAGCAATGTGCAAACCATGAAACAGGTATGCCCTGACATACCACTCAGTGACAGACTGCGGGTGAAAAGTGTCAGCCCCCCTCCCTCTCTGTCCGCCACCCTCTCTCTCAGCCCCCCCCCTACCTGTTTCAAGTAGAAATACAGTACATACTCCTACCACCATGACCACTTCAAATCACTGAAGTGGTCATAGTGGTTAGTGTTCCATTAATATCTCTCAGAAATAAACCTCTGCATACTGATTCCATCTCATTTGACCATCTATAGTTGTGTTAAATTGGGGGGGGGGGGGGCGTGCTCCTTCATGGGCACTGGTATAGTTACATGTAATTGGCACTGACCAGGTTGCATTCTATTGGGGGGGGGGGGGTGGGGTAGCGTTGGCGCGAAGTGTCATCTCCCTGAAATTAGTTTTTGGAGGTTGAGATATCTGAATGTACGAACAAACCTTCATCATACAGAAAACCTACCATTATTGAAATGACATGTAGTTATTTGCACTATGCTAAATCTTCTAAATCCCGTTCTACATAAAGCCAGTTTCCCTAGCTTAAAAGAAAAAGAAAAAAAGGCTCATGCACTTGAATGTTCGCCGAAACCTAGTAGACAATCACAAAGAACCTCATAGGACGACACCCTGACATGATTTAAAAAAAAAAAACACATGTAAGTAGCGCGACATAAAATTAAATAGCAGAACGCGATACTGACTCTGATTCCCGCATTGGCCAAGCTGCAGCGTGATGATCTCCCGAGGCATAATTCCTTACACGACTCTGAGCTATCCCGCTCTGCCACCCGCGCTCTGCTCCTCCAACTGTGGCTTTACGTCATTGTACGGAACAACAAAGCCAGAAAAGCTAAACCTTGTCACGCTCAAGCTTTTCCGTGATGGTGACGTCACTGTACGGAAATGCGCTTCCCGCTAAGAGAAACGAAACAAGAAAGCCCGTCCTGGATTGGATAAAGCAAGGTTGGTGTTGCAGGATCACGTACGGAAAAATTCACTGAATGAAAATGTTACTATGCTGTGGGTGGAAGCAGCTGTTTCGTCAGATTAAGCGACCCGTCAGCATTTGTAACCAAAGTGACGTTCCGTTGCCGCCATCTTGCTACACCCCGCACTCATACACAGTAAGGATACACTGAGACGGAACGTCACTTCCGTTACAAAATCTGACGAGTCGCCTAATCTGCCGAAACACCGCCATGTTATGCGGCGGGCGATAGGTTTGCGCAGGCGCTTGAGTCTCACAACGGTGGTGTTTTGGCATATTCTGACCTGTTGCTATACTGGTAGTTTTTTTTTTAACGTAACTCAGACTTGTTATTGTTTTCATAATCGATTTTTGAGGCCCAAATAATAGGTGTGAACTTCTCCTTATTCTCTAACGTCAGACACCAAGAGTGACGTCAATGTTGACAACCCGGTGAATTCAAGATGGCGCAGAGAGCGGCGGAGGCTGAATGCTCGGGACTAAAGAGAACGAGGACTGGCGGGGGACGGGGCTTAGCTGCACAGCACAGAGAAGAACAGATCCGAGCTGTGAAGGAAATCTTGCTAGGGACCCTGCGGAGCTACGAACCGCTCGTCACATACCTGCAGGCCGTACTGGTTTGGGAAAGACCTCGGCACAGCGCACTGCTCCACCTCAGTCTCAACGCTACGTTCTGGTGAGACAGGACCCTGACTACCCTATACATGCATTCCATACGTATACTGTATTATATTGCAGCTATATACTTCATGTACTGTATTCTCAGGGAGCTATAATCCATATATCTGTGGGGTATTTTTGGGAGCTGTATTAAATATAACACGTACTGTATTCTGTGGGGAGGCATATTCCATTGGAGCTACGGGCTCCATTCACAGAACCAGATCGCATGCTGTATTTAGGTGTTTTCCCAAATATCAACTGTGATCCTGAAAATGTCAATTCACTACTGTTTTATTTACTGCATAAAGCAAAAATGTTTGGTAAATGCCGCATAATGCATTAGTAAAAGTCAGTAAAAAGAAACCCTGCATGTGATAAAGTAAAAAATGCTAACCATTTTGAAAGAAAAAACACTTTTTTCTTAGTTTCTGTTTTCACCACTTGCTTACTGGCCACTTTTAACCTCTTCTTGCCCAGGCTAATTTTCAGTCTTTGAATGACAATTGTGCAGTCATGCTACACTGTACCCATATGAAAAAAAATTTCCCACACAAATAGAGATTTCTTATGGTGGTGTTTAATCACTATCTGTTTTTATTTTATTTTTTGCTAAACAAACAGAAATAGACTGAAAACTTTGAAAAAAAATTTTTTTTTCATAATTTGCTCTAATATTTGGCCAACAGGTAATTATTCCCCTTCATTTATGTGCCCTGATGAGGCAGGCTGCACTGATTAGTGGCACCGATGAGGAGGCACTGATAGGTGGGACTGCTGGGCACTGCTTAGCAGTGTGTGGGACCGTTGTCCTATTTACACAAGCCAGTAATCTGCTTATTTTTTTCTTCTCATGCTGTCAGTGCAAGGCAAAAAAAAAAAAAAAAAACATTTTACCGGGTTCTGTTTATATCATGTCTTCAGCTGTTATTGGCTGACAGCTGATCACGTTGTAAAGGGTCGAGTCCCAAGGACTCTCACAGCGCGCACCGCCCAAGCACCGCAGGGGCTGCGGGAGGACGTCAATGTATGCCCTCCCGGCTAATTACAGTGCCTTGCAAAAGTATTCGGCCCCCCTGAACTTTTCAACCTTTTGCCACATTTCAGGCTTCAAACATAAAGATATACAATTTAAATTTTTTGTGAAGAATCACCAACAAGTGGGACACAATTGTGAAGTGGAACGAAATCTATTGGATATTTTAAACTTTTTTAGCAAATAAAAAACTGAAAAGTGGTGCGTGCAAAATTATTCGGCCCCTTTACTTTCAGTGCAGCAAACTCACTCCAGAAGTTCAGCAAGGATCTCTGAATGATCAAAAGTTGTCCTAAATGACTGATGGTGATAAATAGAATCCATCTGTGTGTAATCAAGTCTCTGTATAAATGCACCTGCTCTGTGATAGTCTCAGGGTTCTGTTGAAAGCGCAGAGAGCATCATGAAGACCAAGGAACACACCAGGCAGGTCCATAATACTGTTGTGGAGAAGTTTAAAGCCGGATTTGGATACAAAAAGATTTCCCAAGCTTTAAACATCCCAAGGAGCACTGTGCAAGCGATCATTTTGAAATGGAAGGAGTATCAGACCACTGCAAATCTACCAAGACCTGGCTGTCCCTCTAAACTTTCAGCTCAGACAAGGAGACGACTGATCAGAGATGCAGCCAAGAGGCCCATGATCACTCTGGATGAACTACAGCTGAGGTGGGAGAGTCTGTCCATAGGACAACAATCAGTCGTACACTGCACAAATCTGGCCTTTATGGAAGAGTGGCAAGAAGAAAGCCATTTCTCAAAGATATCCATAAAAAGTCTCGTTCAGTTTGCCACAAGCCACCTGGGAGACACACCAAACATGTGGAAGAAGGTGCTCTGGTCCGATGAAACCAAAATCGAACTTTTTGGCCACAATGCAAAACGGTATGTTTGACGTAAAAGCAACACCGCTCATCACCCTCAACACACCATCCCCACTGTCAAACATGGTGGTGGCAGCATCATGGTTTGGGCCTGCTTTTCTTCAGCAGGTACAGGGAAGATGGTTAAAATTGAGGGGAAGATGGATGCAGCCAAATACAGGACCATTCTGGATGAAAACCTGTTGGAGTCTGCAAAAGACCTGAAACTGGGACGGAGATTTATCTTCCAACAAGACAATGATCCCAAACATACAGCAAAATCTACAAAGGAATGGTTCACAAGTAAACGTATCCAGGTGTTAGAATGGCCAAGTCAAAGTCCAGACCTGAATCCAATCGAGAATCTGTGGAAAGAGCTGAAAACTGCTGTTCACAAACGCTCTCCATCCAACCTCACTGAGCTCGAGCTGTTTTGCAAGGAAGAATGGGCAAGAATTTCAGTCTCTCGATGTGCAAAACTGATAGAGAAATACCCCAAGCGACTTGCAGCTGTAATCGCAGCAAAAGGTGGCTCTACAAAGTATTAACGCAAGGGGGCCGAATAATTTTGCACGCCCCACTTTTCATTTTTTTATTAGTTAAAATAGTTTCAACAATCCAATAGATTTCGTTCCACTTCACAATTGTGTCCCACTTGTTGGTGATTCTTCACAAAAAATAAAAATTTTATATCTTTATGTTTGAAGTCTGAAATGTGGCAAAAGGTTGAAAAGTTCAAGGGGGCCGAATACTTTTGCAAGGCACTGTAAGTCTGCGCTGTAGCCATCTTTCAGCTATAGCCTGGACATTAAGTTGGTAAGACATTGTAAATTAATAACCTAGGGCTGCAACTAACAATTATTTTAATAATGGATTACTTGGCTGATTATTGTTTTGATTAATCGGATAATAACCTTAAAAAAAGTGTGGTGTATAATTTAGTTAATATGTAAAAATAAAATTTCAATTTATTCTTAAATATCTATATGCAGTGTTGAATGCAAATAACCAACTATATGGTTAGGGAACATTATCTCTAATCCACTCTTAAAGTGATGGGAGAAGCGCTCTCCCAGGGGATTACCTTGTGGGTGCTCTCCCGAGTCCAGCATTCAGTGTCCATAAAGGCCGAATGCAGGACTAGGCCCTGCCACTCGGCACCGGATTCATTGGATTTGATAGCAGCGGGAGCCAATGGCTGCGCTGCTATCAATCTATCCAATCAAGAGCCGAGAACCTCACGCGGAGAGACAGCGTGTCCCTGTGGGTCAAGTTCCAGGGCTCAGGTAAGTAAAACAGGGGGCTGGGGGGCCGGCCACTGCCAGGTGTTTTTTTTAATGTTAATGCATAGGATGCATTAAGGTGAAATAAGCATCGTAGGTTTACAACCCCTTTAAGAATAACAGACAGAAGAGAGATACTGTATTTCCTCCTTCATCTTCCAGGACAGCTACTTGAGAGATGATTGTCTCTGCCTTGTACAGGAAACGCAAACCAGACACAATTTAAAAGGCCCCTACCTCTCCTCTGACCCTCAGTTGTTTTGTGTTTCCAGACCTCCAGGAGTACACACCATTTTGTTTGTTTTTTTTCTTTAGGTCTGGTGTCTGTGGTTAGTGGACCCCCCTTTTTTCAGTAATCCTCAGACCGGTTGTGGCCATGTCTGCAGCATTTGCTGCTTTTGCAGTCTGAAAAGGGCCCCCTCTTTTGTGGTTACTTGCCTTTGTGGAGACATTTGCAACTGCCACCCCCCCAGCATGGTTGTCCAGCGTCTGAGTACCTGGGGGAGTGGAGGAGCGCTTCCTTGTGTATTTTCTCCTTTGGGATGTACCAAGATGGCGTCGGATGACGCACTTCTGGTGACGCAACAAGATGGCGCTGGAATCGTAAGATGCGTGATGCACTTCCGGTCGCCGAGTCTTTTTCATTTAAAAGACCGGCTCGGTATGTCACGCTGCTGGGGATGTGCTGCTAGGATTGCAGCACTACAAGTGGACAGCGTTCAGCAGCTACAGATCGCTTTCCTGCCTGGCTCAAGTCCTCCATGTCATGGAGACTAAGGACATCCCTGAGGATGGAGCACCCGCGGCTGCATCTGGGTCCAGTACTACCCCCAAGATTATTACCTCTCCTACAGTTAATTGATTAACTATTAGGGCCAGGGGTGGATAGAGAAAGTGTCAGTTTATATGCCTTTCCTATTTTTTTTTTTTTTTTTTTTCTCCTAGGTTAACAAGCCTGTTAAGAGAAAATGTGGGAACTGTAGATTTGAGCTTCCTGATAGCTGTAGAAAATTATTGTGTGATACTTGTATTTCTTCAGGGGCTGATTCTGTTTCTACTCTAAGGCCCCTTTCACACTGGGGCCGTAGGGGGGCGTCGGCGGTAAAACAGCGCTATTTTTAGCACTGTTTTACCGCGGTATTGGGCCGCTAGCGGTGCGGTTTTAACGCCCCGCTGGCGGCCGAAAAAGGGTTAAAACCACTCGTACAGCGCGGCTATAGCCGCGCTGTCCCATTGATTTCAATGGGAAAACCGCCCCAGTGTGAAAGGGGCCTAAAGGAATTAATGGTTTCCATGAAAGAAGTGGTTTCTTCCCTCCAGTCCTTTTTAATGATAGATTGGCAGGGTTAGGTCCTTCCACTTCAACAGCTGTGACAGTGTCCCAGGTCCATTCGGTCTCGGTGAGGTCTCTACCTCCCCTAGTGTTAGAGACTGTGAGTTCACGGCGGTCTCTGACCCGGAGGACGGGGAGAACTCAGTTTCTACATCTGACGAGGAGTCCACATCAGAAATTGAGGAGACTGTTAACACGGCCAGATATCTATTCCCAAGCAGACTTAGTCGGTTCATGATAGAATGTACAGGGGTCTTTAGGGGCGTAAGCCTAATGCCGCGTACACCCGACCGGACTTTCCGTCAGAAAAGGTCAGACGAAACAAATCCGTCTGACATTCCGATCGTGTGTGTGCTTCATCGGACCTTTTCTGTCAAAATCTGACGTACCTTAGCAATAGAACATGTTTTGGTGGGATCATGTGTAGGCAAGTCCGTTTCGCCGGAACTCTATTGAAAAGTCCTTCGGAGTTCAGTCCGCTTGTGTCTACGCAGCATTAGTGTTTTCCTGTACACCAGTCACTTAAGGACATGGTCCTTTCTGAATGGAAAGAATCTGAGAGAAGTTTGTTCCAGTCCAGAGGGCATAAGATTATTATTATTATTATTATTATTATTATTATTATTCAGGATTTATATAGCGCCAACAGTTTACGCAGCGCTTTACAATATAAAAGGGAGACAATACAGTTATGATACAATACAATACAATTAAGAGGGCCCTGCTCAGAAGAGCTTACAATCTAATAGGGTGGGGCAGGTGGTACAAAAGGTTGTAACTGTGGGGAATGAGCTGGTGGAAGTGGTAGGAGATTAGTTGGAGACGTGATAGGCTTTCCTGAAGAGATGAGTTTTCAGGGATTGCCTGAAGGTAGCAAGAGTAGGGGATAGCCGGATAGATGGAGGTAGCGAGTTCCAGAGGATGGGAGAGGCTCTGGAGAAATCCTGGAGACGAGCATGGGAGGAGGAGATGAGAGAGCTTGAAAGCAGGAGGTCTTGAGAAGAGTGGAGAGGTCGATTTGGGTGATATTTGGAGACAAGATTAGTGATTTAGCTTGGGGCAGAGTTGTGAATGGCTTTGTATGTTGTGGTTAGAACAGGGCTTGACAAATTTGCTTGGAATCTAGGAGCCAGCTAAAAAAGTTAGGAGCCAGGTTTTTTTTAAACGACCGACAAAGCTTTATTTTCAATATAAAAAATAACTAATCTTAAATTTACACAGAAAAAGACCGCCCCGCTAGAGGCCCGAATAGCGTCACTAAAACGACGGTAAAGCAGCGCTAAAAATAGCGCCGCTTTACCGCCGACGCCCCCTGTGGCTCGGTGTGAAAGGGCTCTAAGGGTCCGATCAGGTCCGCCTGAAAAACAGACAGGCGAACCTGATCAGACAGCCCGTGTGAAAGGGGCCAAGCAGGGAGATAACAAATAAATTAATTTTAATTAGGAAAAAAATAAACAGTTTTTATATAAATATATAAAAATAAAATCTATTACGAAAAAAAAAAAGGCTATCCCCACATTCACTTCCTTCTCTTCTCCACTTTGGGAAGGAGATGGGCAGTGAAAACAGGCAGGTATTTCGCATTAGCATTGCATTAGCATTGCTGGTTGCAATACCAACGGCCACCACAAGATGGCGCCAGATTTCAGAAGGACTCCAGAACTACCGAAGAAGGCCGCAAAGCCGGGGCCTCAATTACCGGCCGGCGCGGCCCGACGCGATCGAACGGGGGGGGGTCGGAGTCTGCACAGAAACAGGATACCCCCAGCTGTGCCGCCCCAGGCGCCAGGTCGCTAATTCTAGTCGCAAATGCGCCCTGGCGCCCGGGGTTTGTCGAGCCCTGGGTTAGAATTTTGAATTTAATTCGCTGGGTGATTGGGAGCCAGTGTAGGGATTGAAGTAGAGGGTTGGCAGACACTGAGCTGTTGGTAAGGTGGATAAGTCTGGCAGCAGCATTCATGATAGACTGAAGAGGGGATAGCCTATGGAGCGGTAGGCCAATGAGAAGGGAGTTGCAATAGTCAAGGCGAGAGATAACAAGGGAGTTAATGAGGAGCTTGGTGGTTTCATTTGTTAAAAAAGGGCAAATTTTAGAGATGTTACGGAGGTGAATTCTACAAACTTTTGACAGCGATTGGATTTGAGGCTGAAATGACAAGTCAGAGTCTAGGATTACACCTAGTACCCTGGCGTGAGAGGAGGGACTGATGGTTGCATTGTTGATTTTGATGGAAAAGTCATGGAGGGGGGCAAGGGCGGGGGGGAATATTAATAGCTCAGTTTTAGAGAGATTTAGTTTAAGGAAGTGGTGCGACATCCATGCTGATATGTCAATTAGTAAGTTAGTAATGCGAGAGGAGACTGAAGGAGTGAGGTGAGGAGTAGACAGATAGATTTGGGTGTCATCAGCGTATAAGTGGTATTGGAAGCCGTGGGCAGTTATTAAGTGACCAAGGGAGGAGGTGTAGATAGAGAAGAGAAGGGGTCCAAGAACCAAGCCTTGGGGGATAAATAGCCAGAGAACCAGGATAGAGCAGAATCTCGGCCAAGGGAATGTAGTTTATTGAGAAGGAGGGGGTGCTCAACAGAGGTTGAGAAGAGCCGACGGGGACTGGATGACAAGGAATTAATAAGAGAGACAAAGTAGGCTTGTTTGGCAGCATGGAGGCATGAATTGTATTTTAGAAGGGCAGATTTATATAGGGTGAAGTCTTGCAGGCATTTGGTTTTATGCCACAGTCGTTCAAGAGCACGGCAATGTCTCTTGAGATTTCTAGTGTTGTCAGTTTGCCAGGGTTGTAACGGTCGGGGCCTAATTCTGCGTGTGGTTAGAGGAGCAAGTGCATCTAGTGATGATGAGAGTGAACTGTTGTAGACAGAAGTGGCCAGGTCAGGACAGGACAGGGGAGAGATTATGTCATATAGGTGGTCAGTAGCAGAATAGAGAAGAGAAGGGTTAAAGTGGCAAAGGTTTCTACAAGTAATTGTTTGCTGCTTGGAGGGATGGGTGGTTGGAGGCAAGGATACAGTGAAAGTAATGAGGTTGTGATCAGATAGAGGAAAGGGGGTGTTGGTGAGGTTGCCAGGGTTGCAGAGATGGGAGAATACAAGGTCAAGGGTATTACCATTGGAGTGAGTGGAAGTATGTGTCCATTGGGTTAGGTCAAAAGATGAGGTTAAGTTGAGAAGTTTAGCTGTAGTTGGGCTGTTAACATTGACAGGAATGTTAAAGTCACCAAGAATAATGGTGGGTATTTCAGAGGAGAGAAAGTAGGATAGCCAGGCAGCAAAGTCATCAATGATGCGCGATACCGGTCCTGGAGGCCTATAAATTGCTGCAATCCTCAGAGAAATGGGAGAAAACAGACGAATACAGTGCATCTTGAAAGAAGAGAGGGATAGAGAGGGAGGGACAGTAAGGACTTGGAAGGTGCTTTGTGGGGACAGAAGGAAGCCAACTCCACCTCCTTTCTGTCTGTTGGGTCTGGAGGAGTGAGTCCAATGGAGACCACCATGGGAGAGGGCAGCAGGAGAAGCTGAGTCAAAATTTTGCAGCCAGGTTTCTGTTATGGCGAGTATGTTCAAGCCATGAGAGATGAAGAGGTCATGTACAGATGTTAGCTTGTTACAGATGGAGCGGGCGTTCCAAAGGGCACATGAGATTGGTGGGGTGCTTTGAGGAAGCAGGGGGATAGAAATTAAACTGAGTGGATTGCGGTGGTTGCCAGAGGGGGAGGGGTATTGGATATGTGGCTTGCATTTGGAAAATGGCGGACCAGGATTAGGAGAAATGTCACCTGAGACTAGGAGAAGGAGGAGGGTGAGGAAGGCAAGGTGGGAGTGGGATGTGCATGAGCGCACGTGTCTAGTGGCCCTGGTGTTTGTCAGCATGTGGGTGCAGCAACTGCAGGAGATGATGGGTGCCATAGTAGGGAGAGGGTAGGAGTGAGGGTGTTATGTGCATGCTGCAGGGAAGAGAGGAGGGGTAGAGTAAAGATAATTTGAGGATAGAAGACACCAATGTGAGAAGGAAGAAAATAAGGAGCATGTTAGTGGATAGAGAGTGGGAAACTAACCTAATATAAAATAAATTTCAACGGTGGTTTGCTTGTCGTCTTGCAGAGTGGAGCAGAGTTCCTGTTGTTCATGCAGCTTTAGTTATCCTGCTTTCGTTAAACTGCGTCGGTGAAACTGCGCATCACTCGTGACAGAGCCACTCAGGAAAGAGCCATGATGTCTGCGCCACCCCATAAGCTGCCATAAATTTATAGAGAGACTAAGCTGGGATGCATTTCTCAGTTGATCATTATTGGGTCATTATTGGGATAAGAGGAGGTTTCCCTTTCAGTCGGATTTTGAGGAAATGTTTTTCAAATGTCCTAGGCTGGATGCTCCTATGTCAGGGGTGTCTAAAAAAAAAAAAAAAAAAAAATCATATCTCTCATTTGAAGACTGGTGTGCTTAAAGTGGTTGTAAATTCGGGTAAACCCAAAAAAAAACCCCTGCAAGACAGAGACCTAAGAGCTGGTATGCATAGCATATTAGCTCATTATGAATTACCCAAGAACGAAGCCCCCGCAGCCGTCCTCGTCTCCCCCTCAGGCCGGCGACATCTCTCCCAGGGGGTTACTTCCGGGTTTGGCGGCTCTGGCACTGTGATTGGCCGGAGCTGCCGGGAACGGCACAGTACAACTGAAGCAACGGCACGTACATGCCATTGCTTTAGTTGGCATAAGTGCGCATGTGCCGATGACGTTGGCACATGCAAATACAGGGATATCCCCTAAACTGTGCAGGTTTAGGAGTTATCCAGTGCAACTACAGTTAAGCCTAATTATAGGCTTGCCTGTAGTTTTAAAGTGGTTGTAAAGGGTTTACAACCACTTTAAGGATCAGATGGATAGGAAAGCTGACGCTTTAGTCCGTAAAGCCTGGGAGGCTTCATCCTTCTCTCTTGGTCCAGCCCTGGCATCCACATGTATAGCTAGGATGTATATAGGGCTGAAACAACTAATCGATTAATGGACAACTAATCAATTACTATTTTCATAATCCATTAATTAGCCATTAACATAATGGGGTTAAAAAAACTAAAATGAGCCCTTTAAAGTACAAAAACAGCAAGTAATCGCTGCTGTAAATATTACTTTCACAGTTCTACAAACAAATGAACTTCTTACAGTAGTGATTATCTGCTTTTAGTTTTTTTTAACCCCATTGTTACTAAACGTCTTAGACCTGGTTCACATCTATGTGTTTTTTGGTGCTTTTTGCAGAAACGCACAACAGTTCATTTACATGGTTTCCTACGGGACACATTCACGTCTATGCTTTTTTCACCCGCTGCATTTTTGGAAAGGGTCAGGGACTTTTTTTTTTTTTTTTTTTACGCAAAACGGTGCTTTTTTGGTTCAATATACTTCAGCGGAGAAGCTGCAGAAAAGTATGCAATGCGTTTTTGCAGCAATTTGTGTTTTTTAATCTGCCCAACAACAAATTGGCCAAACCAATGCAAATCACAGCAAAATCACGTGCACAAAAACCAAAACGCACTGCAAAAACAGATCAAAAGCAAACTGCATAGGTGTGTACCGAGCCTTATGCTGGTCACATGGATTAATTTTCAGATCAGAATATTCAGACAAAAAAATCTTTGTACATTCGCTGAATGAAAGAATGTTGTTTGAAATTTTCACTTGTTTTTAACATTCTGTTTTTAAAATGAATGTAATTTCTGAATGAAAACCACATACACTGTCTGAAAATTTCTTTGCCTAAGAAGTTTTCTATTTCCAAATTTTCCCGTCACTGTGGGTGATTAATGAACGTCAATTTGACCCCACTAACGATTATAAAATCGAACAAATGTTCTTAAAATGACATTTTTTTTTGAAGGAAGACGTTTGTTTTTTTAATACAAAAATTTGATCTCCGAGTCTGATATTTACCAGATTCACCCTTTAATAGTATATACAGTTTATCTCCTCTAATAGTATATACAGTATATCTCTTTTGTCTGTTATTCTCAGAGTGGATTAGATATTTTGCTCCCTAACCATATAGTTGGTTATTTATATTTAACACTGCATATACATTAGAGCTGCACAATTCTGACCAAAATGAGAATCACAATTTTTTTGCTTAGAATAACAAGATCACGATTCTCTCACGATTCTCGTGATGTAAAATCTTTCACATTATGCAAAAAAAAAAAAAAAATGGGCTTTTACTGATCAGTTTGGTTTTTTTAATTCATTAAAGTAATTTTTTTTTTTTTTTTTTTTTTTTGGCATTTAAAAGACCGCTGCGCAAATACAGTGTGACATAAAATATTGCAACAGCCACCATTTTATTCTCCAGGGTGTCTACTAAAAAATGTATATAATGTTTGGGGGTTCTAAGTAATTTTCTAGCAAATTAAAAATGATTTTAATTGAAACCAACAAATGTCAGAAAAAGGTTTAGTGGTTAAACTTTTTTCACTTACACAAGAAGTCTATTCCATTGACAAATTGTTACAATGTTTATACTTAAGTTCAAATGATAAAGAATGTTTAGGTTGTTGGCAGACTGCCCGGTTTTTCTCTTCCTTTCTTTTGAGGGCTGTGGCTTCAGAGAGAATTCTTTGCAGCAAAAGAATTGTGAAACACTTTAGTCAAGATCACGATAATGATTCTTGACGATTAATTGTGCAGCTCTAATATTGATATTTAAGAATAAATTGCCTTTTTTTAAACTTTACATATTGACTAAATTATACACCACACTTTTTTGAAAGGTTATTAATCGAAACAACAATCGGCCAACTAATCGATTATGAAAATAATCATTAGTTGCAGCCCTAGATGTATGTATGGGTCCATAGGCTAGATGACCACCTCTCCTCCAACACACCAGTGGAGGAGGTCAGGGAAACTCTCCCCCTGATTGCCAAATCAGTGGCTTTTCTGGCAGAAGCAGCGGCAGACTCGGTTAGGTCGGTGGCCAAAACTTTAGCACTGATTGCTCTAGACTATCTGATCTCCAAAAATAAGCTTTGAAGGTAAACTTTTATTTGGTTCGGCTTTAGAGGAAGTACTAGCTCGTTCTTAAGAAAAGGGCAAACGTTTTCTGTCTCAGAAGGCTAAGCCCCAAAGTAAGAGGCCCTTTAAAAACAAAGCTAATTTCAAGGCATGTGGTAAGCAGGCCAAGAAAAAGTGCACATTTAGCAAAGACAAAGCTAAAGGGGCACTCTTTGCTCCTTCAGCCCTGACCAAGAACTCTCAGTGATGCCAGGTTAGGGGAAGGCTGACCCATTTCATCAAGGAATGGGCAGAGTTTACAAAACATCCTTCTATTCTCAAGATCATAGAAGAGGGTTACAGGTTGGAGTTCAACCTCCTCCCCAGAGGTTTTTTTTTCTCTCGCTCGGCTGCCCAGAGACCAAGAGAGACGGCAGGGCATGTTAGATCTGATTTCCCTTTGAGAATCAGAAGGGGTTATTTCCCCTGTTTCGGAGGATCAGAAATTCCATGGGTTTTACTCATGTTTTCCTGATAAAAAAAGGCATCTGGAGTATTTCGGATGGTCATCAAACTAAGCCTCCTAAACAGATTCTTAATTTACAGGCGTTTCATGATGGAAAACGTTTACTCACTCAGAAATCTGTTGTTGCCAAAAGTATTCATGGTAACCTTTTGGATCTTACCTTCATGTACCAATATGCCAAGATCATCAGAGATTCTGGAGGTTTGCGATTCTCACATGAAACGGCCCACGTCATTGGCAGTTCAGGGGCCTTTCGATCTACAAGTAGTTCTGCAGACCTTTCAGAGATTGGGTTGGCAAGTCAATCTGCAGAATTCTGCTCTGGTTCCCTCCCAGAGCCGTCTTTTTTGGGCTGCTTGATAGATTTAGTCGCCAAAAAGATTTTTCTACCAGAGGAGAAGGTCTCGAAGATCCTAATCTCCGTGCAGAGTTTCAGGTGCCTTCCCCAGGCCTCCCTTCATCAAGTAATGCAGCTGTTGGGCATGATGACTGCAGCGATCCTGGGAGTGCCCTGGGCCCAATTGCATTCCAGGTCCCTTCAGGCATTTCTTCTGTGTTATTGGGATCACATATAAGCTTCTTCGGATCAGGTCATACATCTTCCAGGAGATGTTTTTCTCAATCTGTCCTGACGGGAATGGCCGGAACATCGGCAGGTAGGGAAGGCTTGGGTCAGCATTCCCCAATAAAGATTATTACAGTAGCCAGCCTGTGGGGTTGGGGTGCTCATACAGAAGACTGGCAGGCTCAGGGAGCCTGGCGGCCAGAGGAGGCAGCCCAGTCTTCAAATAGGGAGCTGTTAGCGCTAGGAAAGGCTTTATTCACTTCGAAAACAAGGGTTTGTGCGAGGGACCTGTTTTATTTTCGGACGATGCCACGACAGTGGCTTACCTCAACAAACGGGGATACTCACTCAGACAGTCTGCTATTATTAAGTATGGAGATGCTTTCCTATGTATGCAGCAGAAGAGGTGGTGTTCCTTTCTTACTGTGGCCGTTTCTCCTATGGGCTATTGCCCCACCCCCCCTCCACCTAGGAAAGAGTTCTACCTGGTGAATGTGACGATGCAGTGGCTAGAGGGTTAGCAGTTCTGCCTAGCTGTAGGGGACTCCACAAGGTTGTGGTGGTGGGGCTTGCTTGGGCACAGAGAAGTAAGAGGTCCCTTCCTTGTGCACCTGGGTGTTTTCTTGATTTGTGCCTGCTGTGCAGCAGCATTTCAGCGTGGTTTCTATTCTTTTTTTCTTCTGTTCGTCCAGGTTAAGAGCTCTGTTGAACCAGTAAAGAGAAGGTGTCCTGTTTGCAAAGGGAAGTTAAGTGAATCCTGGACAAAGCCTCTTTGTACGGATTGCATCTCGGATTTAGTCAAGGAGGAGTCTCCATCCATTTGTGGTGATCTGGTTACAGCCATTAAGGATGAGCTCTGGGCCACCTTTTCAAGCTTTCATGTCAAACCTCAGAGAAATGCCAGGACTCTCAGGGGAACCCAGGGCACCGCAGCTGATATCGGAGTCTCAGAGGGCTTCTCTGATACAGATGGGAGATCCGGCCTCCCAGGATACTGCTCAAGAACCTGTTTCCCCCACTCAAGAGGGGACAGATTCTGAGGAAGAGGAAAATGAGGCAGATGCCGCCTCCTAAGTAAAAATTGTCCCTAGAAGAGGTAGGAGGACTCCTGGAAGTAATCCATGCTACCTTGGGGATAGAGAAGGAGCGCTCTCTGCACGACTGCATGTATGCAGGTCTAGGAGACTCCAAAGGCCTCACTTTTCCGGTCTATTGAATAATCAAAGACCTGATTAAAAAATGACTGTAGCCGGAGAGGAAACAATTCTTTTCTTGGGCCTACAAAAGAAGATTCCAGTTTGAGGAAAATCCTGACTTCATCTGGAACAAGGTCCCAAAACTGGGTTCCGCTTTGTTGCAGGTTTCGAAGTCAACCGACCTTGCTTTTGAATATATACTCACGCTAAAGGAGCCCATGGATAAGAGGATAGACCTACTCCTTAAAAGAGCCTCGCAGTTGGTTATGATCAATCTGAAGCCAGCATGGGCAACATGTGTTGCCAGGAATTTCAGAGCACTGGATTAACCAGATGAAATTCTATATTACAGGGGGTCCCCTAGTTACAAACATCCTACTTACAAACGGAGGGAGACAACAGTAAGTGAGAGGAAATCTACCCCTAGGAAGGTAAATTCACTCCTGTAAGAGCTATTATGGGGAAAAGGTACCTCCACTGATGCTTTATCACCAAGGCTTGTTTCCACAACAACCCAAAATTTTCAAAATCCAATTGTCATTGGGACAGAAAGTGAGGTGAAATCTTCTGAATAGGGGCACACACAGCAAAACAAATGTTACAGGGGTGTTAACCCTTCCCTATGCTATCCAAAAAGCTTAAAAATATTTTTTTGGGCTGGAGCTACACTTAAAAAATGTACCTGTTCCGACTTACAAACAGATTCAACTTAAGAACAAACCTACAGTCCCTATCTTGTTTGTAACCCGTGGACCCCCTGTACTGCGGATTCCCTGAACCAGGTGATTTTGGACTCCTATACAACCTTATCTGCAGCAGTGTCATACCTTGCAGATGCTTCAGCAGAGTCCATACGTATGTCGGCTAGGTCTGCAGGACTAACAAACTCTGCTAGAAGGGCCTTATGGCTAAAAACCTGGGCCGAAGATGCATCGTCAAACAGGCTCTGCAGCATCCCCTTTACAGAAGATTTGCTGTTTGGTTCAGAACTAGAATCCATTCTTGACCGCACAGCCAATAAGAATAAATTGTTTCCAGTCAGGGAAAAAAGTGCAGACACGTAAGCGTTTTTTTTTTTTTGGCCTTTAGAATGAGCAGCAGGAAGGTAAAACGCTGGGTAAAAGGAAGCCTGTGGTCTTTCCAAAAGTCCAAAGGTAAGAGTGAAGTGCTCTTCAGTCCTCCTGTGACTTCTGGAAAGTTGCAGTGACTCCATATTCCCAGTCAGAGGAAGACTCCAGGAGTTTCTTCCACAGTGGAGAGGCATTACATCAAACCAGTTTATTTTAAACATGCTCTCCCGTGGTTATGTAATCAAATTGACGGAAGGGCCTCCAAGAAGTTTTTTGGTGATAAACGCCCCTAGGGATCCAGCCAAGGCTCTCGCCATGGAGTCCCTAATTCAGGAACTGAGATCAGAGTCATTGTTCTGGTCCCTACAAGGGAGTTTTTCCAGGGTTTCTACTCGGATGTATTCCTCATTCAGAAGCCCTCAGGAAAGTTCCGTCTCATCCTAAATCTCAGTGTACTGTCACGTACCTGGTGGCTAGAGCCTGGTTTATGCAGAGGAAGGCCTCTCTCTTGCAACTCTGACTCGGGGCCCCTGGTAGAGTATACAGGTGGCGCAGGAGTGCAGAGTCGCACAAGTGCCAGTAGACATGCTTGCTGTTGGGCTGCTGATCCAGTAGTCCGCCTGTTAGCAGTGGATCTCCGTCAGCAGGAACAGGCTGGTACTTAGCCGAAGAGCAGGTCCCAGAGGTAGCTGGACAGGTGCTAGCAACTTGGTAACTCTGGAGGGGGTGGAACGTAAGCAGAGTCAAACAAGCCGGGTCATATACTTAGCGAAAAGATGAAATACAGATGCGGAGGCAGGAGAATGGTCAAAGAACAAGCCGGGGTCGATGCAGTTGGAAAACGGGAATAGTCAGGAACAAGCCGGTCAATAATTGAAGAGCAGATGCAGGTAACCAGAAACAGGACAACCACAGAATGCTGTATACGAGACAGCAGTGATCCTGAGTGCTGATCCAGCTTTAATAGCCCATTTACTGCCCTTATCTGTCACAGAATGCGCTGTGCATGTTAACTTTTCTGCGCATATGCGTTGGCTTGCGCTAACACTTCTCCTCTTCCAGGCAAACAGGGATTCTTCTGCGGCTATCATTCTGTCTTCTGACAGAGCATTCCTGACAGGTTCTAAATCGCTCGGTAAAGTACAGAAGATTTCTGATGGATTCCATCTTCTCAGTCAACCTCCTGAACCAAGGGTGCTACATGGCATCAATAGACTTACAGGATGCCTACCTCCACATGCCTATTGCCTCCAGGTCCCAAAAATATCTGAGGTTGGTATTGAAGGTAGGAAAGAAGGTGTTAAACCTGCAGTTCAGAGCACTCCCATTCGGCCTGTCATCGGCCCCAAGAGTTTTCACAAAGGTAATGGCCGAAGCATTGACGCATCTACGACTAGAAGGAATCTCAGTGATTCCTTATCTGGACGATGTGTTGTTTATCGCTCAAACCAGAGAAATGGTTCAGCAGAACTTGGTCAGAGCTCATGCTCACCTAGAGTCCAAAGGATGGATCTTAAACCTCAATAAGTCAAATCTGATTCCCTTGCAGGATATTTTATTCTTGGGGTACTGTATCAGCTCAGTGGAGCAAAATATCTTTCCTCCAGAAGAAAAGGAGAAAAAGCTGGTGGAATTTAGTTGTTGCAGTCCAGTCAGCTCCTGTCCATCAGGAAGATCACGTCGGCATTGGGAACCCTAACATCTTCTATACCTGCAATTTAGTGGGCAAGACTTCACTTCAGACCCCTGTAAAGTTTCTTGTTAAATGTTCTTGTTAAAAGTCTGATATCAACAGTAAATTCTCTGGACTCGCTAGTGAAGTCTTTGGTGGTGGAAGAACCAGACAAGGTTTTCAGCAGGTCTGTTATGGTCCTTCCTGGTCCAAGTAAGGTTAACAAAGAAACAAGAAAAGCCGCTCCAGGTGAGTAAGCCTCTGGTTAATCCCCACACACACACTAGTCGGGTGCTAGCCCAGCTCGCATGCTGTGTAACATAAGGAAATGATTCCGGACGGCTGCACTTCCAAAAACATTTTGTGCAAAACGTGTCCACCTTTTTATCCCTTGCCCCATCTGTCAACCACTTGTCATATGAAGCTTCAATAAAATGATTTTTGGAAGTGCAGCCATCCGGAATGCTTTCCTAAGGTTAACAATGGATGCCAGCTCCTGGGGTTGGGGAGCTCACATGAACGGTCAATGGGCTCAGGGCTCGTGGTCCACAAGAGAAGCAGTAAGATCCTCGAATTGGAGGGAACTAAAAGCAATAAAAATGGCCTTGCTGACGTTTGCCGGAGAAGTGCAAGGATTTCACATACAGGTCCTGTCGGACAACGCCTCAGCGGTGGCCTACATAAACAGATGGGGGCACAGAAGCAGAGTTCTTCGGTGCCTAGCAGGAAGTATTCTAAGATGGGCAGAGCTCCATATTCTAACCTAGTCTACGGTCCATCTAAGAGGGTCTCTTAAAGCGGAGCGCCGCCGAAAATTTTTTTTTTTTAAAGTCAGCAGCTACAAATACTGCAGCTGCTGACTTTTAAAACATGGACACTTACCTGTCCAGGGCGCCCGCGATGTCGGCACCCGAGGCCGAACCATCTCTCCGTCCTCGGGTGCTGCCGCCTCCATTTTCGGTAAGGGAATCAGGAAGTGAAGCCGTGCGGCTTCACTTCCCGGTTCCCTACTGCGAATGTGCGAGTCGTGCAGCGCAATACGGATGGTCCCTGCTGTCTCTGGGACCCGTGTGTTTCCCAGCAGGCAGCGGGGAGGGAGCAGGAAGTGGCGTAAATAACCGCAGATTCTGCGGCTATCTATGCCGGAAGTGGGTACAGATACCTGTATATTACAGGTATCTGTACCCCCCTCCCCCCTGAAAGGTGCCAACTGTGTCACCGGAGGGGGGGAGGAATCTGAGTGGAAGTTCTACTTTTGGGTGGAACTCCACTTTAACAAGATAGCAATCTTCCTCAGCAGAGACCAGGTATCCGAAGCAGAATGGCGATTTGAACCCAGAACTTTTCCATATGATCTTTAAGAAATGGCAACCAAAAGTAGATCTCATTGCGACTCAGTAAAATGCACAGGTGTCTCTCTCCTCCCTGACCAAACCGAGCCAAGCCATCCCTGGGGTTAGATGCTCTGACGCACAGTTGGAAGTCTCACCTCTGTTACTGCCATCATCAAAACTGCCCCATCACACTGCCACCATCACAGTTGCCCTATCAAAACTGCCCCCATCATATTACCACAATAAATATTGCCCCCATCATAGTACTCTTTTATAAATCATTAGTAATGGTGTGGATGTTCTGCCCCCCGGGCTCTGTAATCAGAGATGAGATGCTCCAGCCGCCTCCCCCACCACCCATCACTGTGTATAAGAAGCTTTGGTAACAATGACAACAAAAGCCTGGTTACCCTTTTTAAAAATGGCGCTGGTCACCGCCTTGCATCGCATCGCATCATTTCTGGTTTGCAAATAACGCAATGCTACGGCCCAGCCATGCCTATTGCCTTCTGGGATTGATTAGACACCTCTCCCCAGGATGTATTGATGACCAGAAATTATGTGCGGGGCCACAGCCGACAAGAGGAAGTGAAAAATGAAGAATGGATTAATAAGTAGTGCAGGAAAAAAAAATAGCCAATTTGTTTATACTGCACAGATTAGTGAGGGATGCTGAGGAGTAGTAAAAGTGGGTGGAACGCTGCTTTAAGTAAAAATATGCGGGTCCCACCAGAGTATAGAACGCTTGACACACATTTAACACAGCATGTTTTTAAAGTATGGGATTTAATTCACAATCAAGAAAAATGGGATTATACCTCACCACTAATAGACTTATTAGAGACATTTTTTTTTTTTTTTTTTTTACCTGTTAAAAGGGCACTTTTTTGAAAATTGGATTGGGGATATACAATTAAGACGTAGTGAATAAAGGGAAAATTAGATCTATACAGGAAATAAAACACAAAAATTAAGCTATAAAAGGTAAATGGGTGGAGGTACTCTCAGCTAAAACACTTTGTGATCTCTCTACCACAACCAATTAGATCGGAGGTAAGTTTGAATCCAATAGAAAACAATGTAATTCACAGCTAGCAATAAAACATGGAATATCCCAGATCTATAGAATACTCACGGAGATCGGGGGAGTTGGGAGTGCCTCCATTCATTGGAAAATGGGAGGAGGAATTGGGTATACGACTGGAAGAACAAGTGACCAAAGTACATGATTACGCGACTGACATAAATACAAAACAATTCAACTGTAAATGTCTAGCGAGATTGTGTACAATGGGGACGGAAAGTGTTCAGACCCCCTTAAATTTTTCACTCTTTGTTATATTGCAGCCATTTGCTAAAATCATTTAAAGCGGTTGTATACCTATTTTTTTAAACTTTTACCTACAGGTAAGCCTATAAGGCTTACCTGTAGGTAAAAAAAATATCTCCTAAACCTGTACGGTTTAGGGGATATTCCCCTCGCAATGAGCCGCTGACTGCGGCAGCGCATGCGCACAGGGGATTCTCGGCTGAAAGCCCGGCAGCCGCCGGACCTTGCCGGAAAAAAGTCTCCCGCGCAGACGCAACAACATCGCCACTTACAGCGCCGGAGCCGCGATACCCGGAAGACACGCCGAAGGGAAATGTTGGCTCCCTCGGCGTGGACCGGGTGAGATGCCGGCGCTTGGTTCTAAGTAAAGTATCTCATAATGTGCTAGTATGCGGTGCATACTAGCTCATTATGCCTTTTCCCTTACAGGTGTAGGGGAAAAAAAAAGTCAGCGGGTTTACTACCGCTTTAAGTTCCTTTTTTTTTTTTTTCATCATTAATGTACACACAGCACCCCATATTGACAGAAAAACACAGAATTGTTTTTACATTTTTGCAGATTTATTAAAAAAGAATAACTGAAATATCATGGTCCTAAGTATTCAGATCCTTTGCTGTGACACTCATATATTTAACTCAGGTGCTGTCCATTTCTTCTGATCATCCTTGAGATGGTTCTACACCTTCATTTGAGTCCAGCTGTACTGGTTATACTGATTGGACTGATTATACTGATTGGACTTTATTAGGAAAGCCACACACCTGTCTATATAAGACCTTGCAGCTCACAGTGCATGTCAGAGCAAATGAAAATCATGAGGTCAAAGGAACTGCCTGAAGAGCTCAGAGACAGAATTGTGGCAAGGCACATATCTGGCCAAGGTTACAAAAAAATTTCTGCTGCACTTAAGGTTCCTAAGAGCACAGTGGCCACCATAATGCTTAAATGGAAGACGTTTGGGATGACTAGAGCTGGCCGTCTGGTCAAACTGAGCTATCGGGGGAGAAGAGCCTTGGTGAGAGGGGTAAAGAAGAACCCAAAGATCACGGTGGCTGAGCTCCAGAGATGCAGTCGGGAGATGGGAGAAAGTTGTACAAAGACAACCATCACTGCAGCCCTCCACCAGTCAGGGCTTTATGGCAGAATGGCCCGACGGAAGCCTCTCAGTGCAAGACACATAAAAGCCTGCATTGAGTTTTCTAAAAAAACACCTGAAGGACTCCAAGATGGTGAGAAATTAGATTCTTTGGTCTGATGAGACCAAGATAGAACTTTTTGGCCTTAATTCTAAGCAGTATGTGTGGAGAAAACCAGGCACTGCTCATCACCTGTCCAATACAGTCCCAACAGGGAAGCATGGTGGTGGCAGCATCATGCTGTGGGGGTGTTTTTCAGCTGCAGGGACAGGGCAACTGGTTGCAATTGAGGGAAAGATGAATGCGGCCAAGTACAGGGATATGCTGGACGAAAACATTCTCCAGAGTGCTCAGAACCTCAGACTGGGCCGAAGGTTTACCTTCCAATAAGATCATGACCCTAAGCACATAGCTAAAATAACGAAGGAGTGGCTTCACATCAACTCCGTGACTGTTCTTGAATGGCCCAGTCAGAGTCCTGACTTAAACCCAATTGAGCATCTCTGGAGAGACCTAAAAATGGCTGTCCACCAACGTTTACCATCCAACCTGACAGAACTGGAGAGGATCTGCAAGGAGGAATGGCAGAGGATCCCCAAATCCAAGTGTGAAAAACTTGTTGCATCTTTCCCAAAAAGACTCATGGCTGTATTAGATCAAAAGGATGCTTCTACTAAATACTGAGCAAAGGGTCTGAATACTTAGGACCATGTGGTATTTCAGTTTTTCATTTTTAATAAATCTGCAAAAATGTAAACAATTCTGTGTTTTTCTGTCAATATGGGGTGTTGTGTGTACATTATCGAGGAAAAAAATGAACTTAAATGATTTTAGCAAATGGCTGCAATATAACAGAGTGAAAAATTTAAGGGGGTCTGAATACTTTTCTTCCCCACTGTATATAACTCCGGTGATAGCTCAAAAATGCCAGCAACGTAAATCTCTATGTTGGAGAGGCTGCAACCAGAAGGGTACCATGACCCACATCTGGTAGGAATGTACAAAGATAAAGTACTGGCAGGATAAACAATGTTGTATAAAGGGTAAATTACAGGAGAGAAGATCCCAAATGACCCATGGACGTGCTTATTCCATAATACAAATATTACAAAGAAAAAATATAAGAGAACTCTGACCCCATATCTACTGAATGCAGCAAAAGGGACAATGCCTAAAAAAAAAAAAAATGGCTAGACCTGGAAAAAACCCACTATAAAAAAGGAGTAACACGAAAGAATAGACCATATATTCAAAATGAAAAAAACTTAGTAGTAGGGAGGAGGGCCAAGCAGAAAGATTCAATAGCATTTGGGAAAAATTGAGAGAATATAAGAAAACCTGAAAGTATACAGAGAAACTGATAGAATAGGGGAGAAATGGAGATCAAGAGGAATAAAAGGAAGAGGGTGGAGATGGGGTATAAATGTTTGTGATTAATATTATTGTATCTCTTCTTAACTGCTTGCCAACCGCCAACGGTCGATGATGGCGGCAGAATGGCACTCCTGCGCGAAACGCTGTAGCTTTGCGGTGGGCGCTTTAAGGAGTATAGGGCGCGCGTGTGGCTTAAACTAGAAGCTCGTGCACAGTTAGAATCACTCCCGACAGTACCAACCCTGCGCCATGATGCCTGTGTTCCAAATGTTAGGGTAGGAGATTATAGAAGGTTACACTTCTACTCTAACCCACAAAAAAAACCTAAAGAAACAGAGCACAGTGATCAGAGAAAGGTAATTTTTGTTTTTAATTTGGATCACGGGGGGCGTGTCCGGACGTTCAGCTGCAAAGACGTGCAGAAGCTCAGCTCCTCACACACTGCTCTAATCCAGAGCCATCCGCTGCATTAAACTGCAATATCACAGCCGAAAAACTATTTTTTCTGACCCCAGACCCCTGCTGCTCTAATCCCGGAGCTTATTTGGGTCTTACACGGCCGGATTCCCTGAGACTCCCTCCAGACCGTCGAGGCCCGCCGCCATCTTGGGGCCTACAGACGGACGGGTGATCCCCGCGGCCTGAACTCACGATCCGAAAGGTGGACGGCCCATCTGTACCTATCGGACGGCCGATCCACCTCTGAAGAACACCCGGGATAGCCCAGCAGCACGGAGAAGACGTGGGAGTTCTTCCGACAGCCGCCCCGGCATCCTGCGGCCTTCTACACAGTTGCGGCCTGCGGGCTTGATTGCAGGCGTTCCCCAGGGACACAGTGAGTAACTTATACCATCCATCCGCCTGTAGTCAAGTCCCTGGAGGGTGTTAGATCACCCGGTTCCCCACTACAGCTTGTCCTGGAGAAATCCCAGGGCTCAAAGGCGGCTGAATCCCACTGCCTGGCGGCCGTCCACTAGGATACACCGCGGCTTCGGCCTACTCCTGGAAGCTGGCGGCCATCTTGGGACTCCATAATACACCTTACAGCTACCCCCCTTCTCCTTCAGCTACACGACCCCCCATAAGACATCTGGACTTGCAGAGACTGTCTCCCTCCTGTCCTGCTGATAGTGAGGGAAGGTTGAGTTGCAAACTGCTGTTTCTGTCAATCCAAATAAGACATTACCTTACCTATAAGAATAATAATGTCTAAATAAACCCAAAATCTCGAGGGGGGGCAGTAAGCAAGATGGCGAACGCGTAAAAGGATAGCTCCGATCCCCGTCTCTTTATTAGCGGCTCCTGCAAAAGCTAATTGACCTTCTTTAACCCCAGGAACGACACGACAACCTACCAGATACTCCCTGGCATTGCATGGGTAAAATTGGCTTCCAGAAAACGATCTATAGTGGCTTTATCCCACCTCCACCGTCACGGCCCTCTCACAATATGGAGCGCTTCCTACTCAAGCCGCAATCCCCGGCCTCGAATGAACAGCCCAGTCAGCCGGATACAGATATCCCCCGCACCGCATTGGGAAACACATCCATGGAGGACAACAGATCCCAGCAAACCCAGCACCCCCACCCTCCCGAATACCCCACAGATGTCGTGACGGTGGCCGTCCTCGATGTGAAACTGAATTCTTTACTACATGACCTGACTCACAGCATTGCCAAATAGGTCAGTAAAATAGCACACGAGTTACGAGGGGAAATTGACCAGTTAGGAGAACGTACCAATACTTTGGAGAATAAGTTTGATGAACTGACTCAATATGTTCTCGAAGAGGACAATGCCTCCATGAAACATACAGTCTCCCAACTCCAGTTACAACAGGAAGATTTGGAGAATCATGAAAGATGCCAAAATCTGAGAATTAGAGGAATCCCTGAGGCAGTAAATGACAAGGAGCTACGTCCCTACTTTTTGGGCCTGTTTGTTACTCTAGCGCCCCATATACCGGACATAGATTGGCGCCTGGACAGGGCACATAGATCCCTTGCCCCAAAACCCCCTCCTAATGCTAACCCCAGAGACGTTATCGTTCGTTTCCACTATTACGAAAGTAAAGAAGCTCTCACAGCTGCAACACGCAACAAGTCACATATTGACTTTAAGCAAAATAAGATCCAGATATTCAACGATCTATCCCCGATAACTCTGGCCAAAATGCGCAGCCTTCGATCTGTCACTACACACCTTCAGAACTATCAGGTCCCTTACCGCTGGGGGTTCCCCTTTCGCCTATCCGCCTCTAAAGATGGTGTCCAATATTCATTGAGAGATCTTTTCGAAAGTGAAACTTTCATCCGCAACTTGGGCCTTCCACCATTACTTGGAGAAGATCTCCCACCTCAAGCTCCGAATCCCAAGCCACTCACCGCTCCAGTCCAGATCTGGACCCCAGTACGACGAAAATCCCAGAAGGCCTTTTCCACACCGCAAAGATCCAACCCCAACAGATTTCCGACCTGAAGGTCCCCTTCTCATCACCATTCTTCTTGATTGTTACTCCATGACTGGATGACTTGTGTCATGGCCATACCGGTGATCTCCCTGAAGATAGGTCATTTTCTCTCAGGACTTAGAGAGATTTGCCCCTCATTGTTGTTTTTTTTTTTTTTTTTTTTTTTCTGGTTAACCTCTTGGAAGACGTTTCTTCCCCCTGTTTATATTACGTTCCTACGTTCCTACATTTTATCTTCAGCTTCTCGTGAGCCAATTTCTATTTTCCTTTTTTTGAGCAGAGACGGGGAACTCCCCCCCCCCTCCCCCCTCGTCAACACCTGTAGGCTATCATGCCCCCCACCATTACCCATGGCTTCTGCCTGGGTAGCCTGAAATTTTTTTTATTTTCAGGCTTTGCAAAAAAAAGTATTTTCTTTTTTTGATTTGTTAAATTTTTTTTTCTATTCATTTTTTTTTTCTTTTCTTTTTTTTATGTTTTTTCTTGACTTTTCAATTTACAGGTCTCCATTTCTTTCCGTGTATGACCTTTTATATGGTACTCAATGATATATTCACAATTAAGTGTCAACCCCGATTTATGTACAACTTTGTATGTTATAACCTAAAGATGTTCATTCACCTGTATGCATTTTATATAACTTTGGCTTTCCGTCTTCTGATTAGGCATGGCTCTTAAGATTTACTCATGCAATGTTAAAGGTCTAAACTCCATCGGGAAACGATGGCAAGCATTAAAGGAATTTAGGAGACCCATTTTAAAGCTGGAGGCTCCTTTTAAATTTGCCTCCAGATACTTCCCTAGAGCCTATATGGCATCCGATCCTTCTGGAAAAGCAGGGGTAGCTATTCTTATTGGACGATCTTGCCCGGTTCGGATACTCTCCTCCTACCTAGACCCTCATGGCAGGTTTATACTCCTGAATTGTAGTCACCTCAACACTCAATTTTCTTTAGCTAACATCTATGCACCAAATGTGGGACAAATAGGTTTTCTCACAACCGTTTTTGAAAAGTTACAATCTCTCTCTCAGCCTTTTATGATACTAGGAGGCGACTTCAATGTGTGCATGTCCCCGACCAGAGATAGGAGATCCCTATTCCGAACTGCGCCACAATCAGCTTCCCAGAAATTATCTGCCTCTTTTCGTAAACTGACCAGATCTCACAATCTATTCGACACTTGGAGAGTAAAACATCCTACCCAAAAGAATTACACATTCTATTCCCACTCTCACAAGTCGTACTCCAGACTAGATCATTTTCTGGTTACAGGCCCTCTACTTCCCTATGTAGTCTCTTCTGAGATCAATCCTATTACCTGGTCGGATCATGCACCCATTGAACTCAATATCTTGCTGACATCAACACATACTAAAACTTGCCACTGGCGTCTTAATGAATTATTGCTCAAAGACCCAATATCCCAAAACCAACTACAACAGAAACTAACTGAATTCTTTCAAATTAACGATGGATCGGTCTCGGAAATTTTCCACCTTTTTGGAGGCCCACAAGGCTTTCTTTAGAGGTGAATGTATATCTGCGAGCTCCCGCTTAAAGAGAGACTCTGCAAAACTTAAAATTGACTTACTCAATTGCGGAATGCGGAAAAACGCCTGTTGGCGTCCCCCACGGTGGAAAAATTAAGAATTGTTACTGCTATCCGGGACCGAATCAAATCGTTTGATCTGCACAAAATCTCTAAATCTATGCTATGGGCCAAACAGAAATTCTATGATTTTGCAAACAAGCCACATAAAATGCTAGTTAACAAATTGAAACCACGGCCCTTTCTAGCAATCCCCGATCATTTGACGCAGCCTGATGGTACTCCCACATATTGTCCCAAAACTATGTCGAAAGTCTTTGGGGATTTTTATACTAGATTGTATAACTGCTTAGGACCTGACTCACATCCTCAATTCTCACAATCTCATTTTGACGATTTCATGTCTTCTCTAAAATTACCCAAACTCTCCGCTGAACATATCACATCTCTCAACTCCCCGATTACTGTAGAAGAGATAGGAGAAGTGATTAAAAATTTGCCTACACATAAATCCCCGGGCCCTGACGGCCTTCCGTACACTTACTTTAAGACATTTTCACAGACCTTGATACCTTACCTCCAATCTCTATACTCCCCTCTGCTTAAGGGTACCATCCCACATTCACAGTTCCTACATGCTAACATAACGGTTATTCCCAAACCGGGTAAAGACCCTGCATTACCAGATAACTATCGCCCCATTGCTTTATTAAATTTGGACTATAAAATTTTTACTAAAATAGTAGCTAACAGACTATCCCCTCTATTGCCAGCCCTGATTCATAAGGACCAGGTGGGATTCGTGCCCACAAGACACGCCGGAGATAATACGAGAAGAACCATTGATTTGATTGATTTAATAACTAAAACTAAACGTCCCACTATAGTACTAAGCTTAAATGCACAAAAAGCATTTGATCGTCTGAGCTGGCCATTTATGTTTGCAGTCTTGACCAAATTTGGAATTTCAGGCCCCTTTATACAAGCCTTACGAGCCCTCTATTCTCACCCCACATCTCAAGTCCAATTGTCCTCCCACACATCACAGAGATTTGCCCTTAGCAATGGCACTAGACAAGGGTGCCCTTTATCACCCTTACTGTTTATATTAAGTCTTGAACCATTAGCAGCAGCCATCAGATCCAACCCTGAAGTCCGGGGAGTTTCTTTACGCCAACAAGACTACAAATTATCCCTTTTTGCAGACGACATCTTACTGACCATCACCCGTCCCGACACCTCCCTACCCATTTTACATGATATACTATCCTCCTTTGGAGCCTTGTCCGGTTTTAAGATTAACCAGACTAAAACAGAAGCCCTTCCCATCAATATTCCTCCAGACATGCTTAGCTTCCTGCAACATAGGTTTAAATACAGGTGGTGTCAGACCTCATTGAAATACTTAGGAATTCACCTTACCCCCTCATTCAATTCACTCTATCAGGCCAACTTCCCTCCTATGTTTGCAGAAATCTCAAGACTTCTAAATCTCTGGACCCCCATCCCACTATCTCTCCTGGGCAGAGTCAACGTCCTTAAAATGTCGATACTGCCCAAACTGCTGTACTTATTTGAAACGTTACCAATCCCAGTCCCAATCTCGCAGCTGAAAAATCTCCAGAGAAAATGCCTTAATTTCATTTGGAATAATGCCTCTCATAGAATTGCCCAATCAGTAGTCTTTTCCCCCAAAATTAAAGGGGGGTTGGCCGCTCCTGACCTTATCAAGTACTACTACGCTTCCCACCTTAGGGTATTGACTACCTGGACCTCAAGGAAAGCTCCAAGTAGGTGGGCTGAGATTGAAATGGGGAATACGGCTCCAGTACATCCCTGTTACCTGTTATGGCCTTTCTCAAATAAATTCATGACCCAATTGAGATCTCTTTGTTTATCCCTGATGCTTTTTACTTTATCTGAAAGAGATGTGCAGATAAGTTCTCTCTTTCCTCACCGTGTTCCCCGCTCCAGAACGTACTTTTTAACCCAGACATCCCAGATGGACTGTCTTTTATACGAACATCCCCATGGACTCAAGCGGGTATATTTCAATTGCGACATTTGGTACATCCGGTTACACGCATACTACTATCATTCCCAGACCTCCAAAAAAAAACACGATCTCCCCGCCTCTATGGAATACTTTTATATACAAATTAAACATTTTTTCCATACTGTTTCACCTTCATTGTCCCTAGAAAAACCTACAGATTTCGAAATACTATGTGCAAACGGCCCATATGAAACTAAACTAATTTCAGCTATATATAAAATGCTCCACGCAGTACCTCCTCTAACTGACACCTCACATAACTACATGGTTAAATGGTCTAAGATGTTAAATCGTCCAATTTCACTGTTAGACTGGGGGAAAATTTGGGAATCATCTTCAAAAGTTTCACGATGTGTAGCACATAAGGAAACCACTATCAAGTTAATATTCTTTTGGTACAAAACCCCTGATTTGCTACATGCCCAGAATTCTACCCTTTCTAATCTGTGCTGGAGATGCGGTCAGTCTGTTGGAACCCTCCTCCACATCTTTTGGGAATGTCACATTCTAGGCCCATACTGGAGCGAGATCCAAAGATTATTACAAACGCTCCTTTCTGCAATCATTCCATTGAATCCCATACACTTTCTTCTGGGTCTTCCTTTCCCGGATATCCCCAAATCATCACAGAAACTTGCATCATTCATATTATTAGCAGCAAAAAGAGCCATTCCCAGGCTCTGGCTCTCTACCTCCACCCCCACTTTGCATTATACTCTCTCCATAGTAGCAGATATACGCAGGATGGAGCAAATGACTGCTAAGATTGAAGGTAACACCCTCCTATTCGACAGAATATGGAAGGCTTGGGATAATTCAATATTCTCTTCTGAACCTGTAGTTGTCACATCTTTTTGAAGTCTGCTAGAAATACCCTCTGACCATCCTTTACACCCGAATGTGCGGTTGACACAATTTATTTTATTTTATTCTTGACCTAAATCTAGATACGGTATAGACACTTTTTGTTGAGATGATCCATTGATGGAAGCCGCTGTTACTTGACTATACTGATATCCCCACCATGATGTATTATATTATATTATTTTTATTTTGTCTATTGTTTTGATATATATATATATATATATATATATATATATAACTTCTTCTTTGATGCTAACTTGACTTGATCTTTGTACCTTATGATACGATGTTTCATAATTGTTAAATCCTTTGAAAAATAAACAATTTAAAAAAAAAAAAAAAAGAATCACTCCTAGGTAACACAATTAACCCCTTGATCGCCTCCTAGTGTTGACCCCTTCCCTGCCAATGACATTTATACAGTGATCAGTGGCTATTTATAGCACTGATCACTGTATAAATGTCAGTGGTCCCAAAATAGTTTAAAAAGTGTCCGATCTGTCCGCCGTAATGTTGCAGTTCTGATAAAAATCGCAGATTGCCACCTTTTACTATGAAAAAAATATAATGTAAAAATTCCATTAATCTATCTTCTATTTTGTAGACGCTATAAACATTTGCGCAAACCAATCAATATACACTTATTGCGATTTTTACCAAAAATATGTAGAAGAATAAATCCGTCTAAACTGAGGAAGAAATTGGTTTTTTATTATATATATATATATATATATATATATATATAATTTGGGGGGATATTTATTATAGCCAAAGGTAAAAAATATTGCTCTTTATCAAAAGTCTTTTTTTTTTTTGTTTTTTTTGTTTGTTTATAGCGCAAAAAAAAAAAAAAAACCGCAGACGTGATCAAATACCACCAAAAGAAAGCTCTATTTGTGGGGAAAAAATAGGATGTCAATTGTGTTTGGGTACAGCGTCGCACGACTGCACAATTGTCAGTTAAAGTGACGCAGAGCTCAGGGCAGCACAGTGGTGCAGTGGTTAGCACTCTCGCCTAGCAGTAAAAAAGGGTCGCTGGTTCGAATCCCAACCACGACACTACCTGCCTGGAGTTTGCATGTTCTCCCTGTGCCTGCGTGGGTTTCCTCCGGGTACTCCGGTTTCCTGCCACACTCCAAAGACATGCTGGTAGGTTAATTGGCTTCTGTCCAAAATTGGCCCTAGTATATGAATGGGGACCTTGGATTGAGGGTAGGGATTGATGTGAGTGTGCGATGTTCAGGGTTAGGGACAAGGGTCAGGGTTGTAGACCCACACTCACTCAGGTTGAACTGGATGGACTGGTGTCTTTATTCAACCTTACTAACTATGTAACTATGTAAGAGCTGTATCGCAAAAAATGGCCAGGGGGTAAATTCTTCCAGGGCTGAAGTGGTTAAAGTATACATATGTTGGCATTTAAATTGTAGAAAAACCAAATAAAGTTTAAATCTAAAAAATAAAAGGGGGGGGGGGGGGGGTTGGCGAGGTCTAACCTATAGTGACGGGCAAAGGTCCTTAGACTAGTCCACGTAGCTGCTTTACAGATCTGTTCGGGGTGACACCAGCTTTTTCTGCCCAAATCACTGCCAAAGCTCTTGTAGAATGATCCCAAATAACAAATGGACTCTTTTGGCCTAAAGGGAATAGGCTTCGGTGATAGCCATTCTCATCTGGCAATGTTTCCTCTGGTAGCTTGTCTTTATTTCATACTACCAGCATAATGCGTCTGAACGCCTAAAGTCCTTAGTGGCTTCAAAGTAACTTAAGACTGCTCTTAACATTGAATCAGCATGACGTGATTACAGGAGGCGGGACACTGTTACTACGGTTGGGCAATTCAAATTCAGCTCCGTGACACAGGGAGATCACCGCTGATGCCGGCACAGGCAGGCTGCATATGATGGGCACTGGCAAGCTGTATATGATGGGCACTGGCAGGGCTGCTGGGCACTGGCAAGCTGCATATGATGGGCACTGGCGGGGCTGCTTGGCACTGGCAAGCTGCATATGACAGGCAGTGGTGAGGCTGCTGGGCGCTGGCAGGCTGCATATGGCGGGTACTGGTGGGGCTGCTGGGCACTGGCAGGCTGCATATGACGGGCACTGGTGGGACCGCTGGGCACTGGCAGGCTGCATATAACGGGCACTGGTGGGGCTGCTGGGCACTTGCAGGCTGCATATGATGGGCACTGGTGAGGATGCATATGATGGGCACTGGTGAGGATGCATGTGATGGGCACTGGTGAGGATGCATGTGATGGGCACTGGCAAGGCTGCATATGACGGGAACTGGTGAGGCAGCTGGGCACAGGCAGGCTGCATGTGACGGGCACTGGTGAGACTGCATGTGACGGCAACTGGTGAGGCAGCGTTGATTTCTTGTGTCATGTCTGCTAGAGGTGCACCGAATGGAAATTTTGCCAATACTATTAGCAGTGTGTTTATGGAAGAGATTGCAGACATGATACAAGAGATGGTTAGAGACTGAGGACATGATACATACAAGAGATGGTTAGAGACTGCAGACTGCATTTTTCTTGACCTTTCTTGCACTAAAGGTGCCAATAATAAATTCATATTAATTTAATCTGATGATAATTAAAAAGTTGACTATAATACAATGTTAAATATAAAAATATAAATATTTTTTTTAAAACTGTCATTTTTTGTATCAGTTTTGTTTTTTCCATTCGGTGCACGCCTAGTTCAAAGGGTTCTCTGGTCAGGGCCTGTAGAACAACATTTAAGTCCTACTTTGGACAGCCTCTGAACATTACTAGTCTGAACTGAGTGAGGGCCTTGAAGAATCAGATCACTAAGGGTTCCAATTAGGGCTGAAACAACTAATCGATTATGAAAATAGTAATCGATTAATTTCATAATCGATTAATCGCCCAGTAACATAATAGGGTTAAAAAAAAAAATGAGCCCTTTATAGTACAAAAAGAGCAAATAATCGTTACTGTAAATATTACTTTCACAGTTCTACAGTAAAAGAATGAACCCCTTACAGTAGAGATTTGCTTTTTTTTGTACTATAAAGGGCTCATCTTAGTTTTTTTTAACCCCATTATGTTACTAAACGTCTTAGACCTGGTTCACATCTATGTGTTTTTTGGTGCTTTTTGCAGAAACACACTACAGTTCTTTTAACATGGTTTCCTATGAGACACATTCACATCTGTGATTTTTTTTTTTTTTTTTTTTTTTTCAGCCGCTGCGAATTTGGAAAGGTTTTTTTTTTTAACGCGAAGCGGTGCTTTTTTGGTTCAATATACGTCAATGGAGAAGCTGCAGAAAAGCGTATAAAATGTTTTTGCAGCAATTTGTGTTTTTTAGTCTGTCCAACAACAAATTAGCCAAAAAACAGTATGTCTCTTCTAATATATACAGTATATCTCCTCTAATAGTATATACAGTATATCTCTTCTGTCTGTTATTCTCAGAGTGGATTCGATATTTTGCTCCCTAACCATATAATTGGTTGTTTTATAATTACCACTGCATAGAGATATTTAAGAATAAATTGCCTTTTTTTTTAAGCTTTACATATTAACTAAATTATACACCAGTGTTTCTCAACTCCAGTCCTCAAGGCGCCCCAACAGGTCATGTTTTCAGGATTTCCCTCAGATGAAACAGCTGTGGTAATTACTAAGGCAGTGAATCTGATCAAATCACCTGTGCAAAATACTGGACAGCCTGAAAACATGACCTGTTGGGGCGCCTTGAGGACTGGAGTTGAGAAACACTGTTATACACCACGCTTTTTTTAAGGTTATTAACTGATAAATCGATTAATCAAAACAATAATCAACCAACTAATCAATTATGAAAATAATCATTAGTTGCAGCCCTAGTTCCGATGAGATAGATTTTTCTAAAAATACCCCCAGCGCGGCAACCTGAACGTTGAGGGTATTGACTGCTAAGCCCACACTGATGCAGTGTCCCGCCATTCGATCAGTGTGCCGTCTATCACAGGAGGCGGGACATTGCCCAGGCAATTCAGCTCCCTGACACACGGAGATCGCGGAGGGAGTGAAGGACTGGACGCGCCAGGATGACACTCCCGCAATGGGCGGCACCCGGGCTGAACACGTCCCCTTTTTGGTATGTTTTTTTTTTTTTTTTTTTTTTTTTTTTTTCGGACGATATTTCGGTGCACCTCCTAATACATGCATCTCTGCACAGAAACAAGGGATATCATTTACAATTAGCATATTTTAAAAATTACATTTTGCAAGAGTTATGTATTTCTAGATTTATAATCTTTGTAAATGTAGCGGCAACTTCCTCTGACACTGCTGTTGCTATGGAAACCGGACATAAAACCTATTACACTGCTCGTGCTGCTCTGAGCATGTGCGAGATCTGGTGGTGCATGCTTGGTAACCAGTATGCTGGAATACAGGAAGAGATACAGTCTGGCTTCAGATGCCCACACATGAGATGGCCACGGTCTGCTGGGACTTACAAAAGTAAGAAAACAATGCAACAAAAATACAAAACGGACCTTAGTTTACAGCATACCTTTTATTAGAATACATTAAGTATGAGGATTATAGGGGTATTTTATCTAAAAAGTAACATTTCAGCCGGAACACTGCCTTACTTATTGTGTTTTCCAACCTAACCCATCTTTTTTCACTTTTTTTGTTGGTCCATTCAATTGTGCTATTATTACTGCATTGTAATATCTTTTTCTCCAAGCGTCTTCCAGGACAGCCCATGAGACCTTGGGCTCCTCCTACCAGGAAAGGAAACACATTACCCCCACCAGATGAAAGAGCGGTCCTCCAGGCCCCATATTAGTTATTTGTGTTTCCTCCGGACGGGGTGTAACATGTTCCTGGAACCTGGCCCCTAGGTCTCATGAGCAGGGGCTCTGTAAGGCTATTTTATGGCTATGGCTATTTTAGGGGCATATCACTAACCTTTTCCTCTGCCAGAAGCAGCATCTCTGCTGGGGAAGTTGGCTGTGCTGCTGTTCCCTGTCCTCAGTGCCTGGAGAGGGTCAGGACCGATGTGATGTCGGGCCCCAAGCGTAGTGCATTCCACTAGAGCTCAGCAGAGTGGCGGTTTCCTTTCCCTGCCAACAGGGTGGCTGATCTGTGCAGGGGAAAGAGGAAGCCACGGCGCTCGAGGTGGCAGAGCTACTGCGCTCCAAGCTGGCCCACAGGAAGTGCCTGGAGAGGGTCACTTCCTCCCTCCTGCATGTGGTGCTACGGAGTGATTGGGTGGCTTTTAATTACATTGTGGGTCATTTATTTTGTCTTACAGACCAAGACTCAGGGCAAGGCCCAAGCGCAGCCACCAAAAAGGAAATGTGCGGTTTGCGCAAACAAATTGAGCTCCTCATGGAGCAAAACAGTTTGTCGCACCTGTACAGAAGGCCTAGTAAAGGGATGACCCGCTAGCCTCCTGTCAGAAAATGCTGACTTCTGTCAGAGATAAGCTTGCGTCTACCTTCAGCTCATTTAAAACGCTAATTGACAAGCTTCAGACGCCAGCTGAGGGTCTGTCTTCAATTTGAGCTTCAGTCAGTAGCACTCCACAGCAGGTGGAGAGTAAAGACTCTGAAGCTGAAGTCAGATCTACCCATTCTTCTCCGAAAGAATCGGGGTCAGATAGGGCGCCCAGGGATAGAGAATCCACAAGGGGTTCAAAGTTATCTTTTTTTTTTTTTTTTTTCCTTAAATATTCTTTATTAACTTTTCTTAAAATGTACATACCTTCCAACAGACATGTTATGACAACACCAGGTTCATGTAAACAAAATTTGCTAGGGAGAGGACAGCATACCCCACATACGTACATACTATACTTCCATAACAACAAGCCTGCTCTATCCACAAATTGACACTAAGTGCCCTGTGTTTAAACAACAAATAACTGTTTACCCTACCCCAACCAGGATCCCAAATTCATTCAGTTAATCCTTACATCCAATGCTTATCAGCCAGGAGTTCCACATCTTTTCAAATTTTTTGAGGTTCCCTCTTCTAATATATAGGACTCTCTCCTTCCAAATTATCTCATTTACTATTTTTGCCCACAAAACTGCTGTTTTTACCGTTACCTCCTCCGGACCCCATACTCTATATCCAAGGATGCATAATCTGACATCTGTTTCCAAAGATATCCCCCACTTGCCGCTAATGGCTCCTACTACCCCCATCCAATATCGGACTAGCTTGGGACATCTCCAGACCATATGTATTAGATCACCCTCCTCACCACACCTGGGGCATTTGGCATCTAATCTTAAACCAAATCTAAATAGTTTTTTTGGGGTATAATATGCTCTATGTACCAGCATTAAGTGAGAAACTCTCTGTGCGGGGCATACTGTGACCTCCTGCCCGATCTCCAGAATTCTTCTCCATTGTACATCTGTTAATTTCCCAACATCCGCCTCCCATCCTTCCCTACAACCAAGGTGTTCTGGCCTTACGGTACTTTTATTACACAATTGCGCATATATTCCTGAGATAAAGCCCTTTTATTTTCCCAGATTTAACCACTTTCTGAAGCAATGCTGCATCGGTCCACACTAAGGGGCGTGTCCTAAACTGAGCATTCAAAGCAGCTCTCATTTGTAGTTATCTAAAGAAAGTTTTTGTATCGGGATTCCATTTTCAGTTTGAAGTTCCCCAAAGGATTTTAATACGTTCCCATTATATAGCTGGGATAATCTATTTAAAAGCCCCATCTCTCCCATTCTTTAAACTCCCCCATGGCCACCACCTCCTGTAAATTCCTATTGTACCACAAGGGGGCATATTCTGTGAACCCAACATATCCCATTAAGCTCTTTGTTGCCTTCCAGACCTTTGTTATCATCCTAATTGTGGGGCCGCTTCCAGGGAGAGAGTCTGCCTCCAATGCCTCCACCACTGTGTTATGTGGCGCCTCCAGAGTCGACAAACCTCTGTCAGCACTTTCACCTCTTATATGCTGCAACTGTGCCGCCAGAAAGTAACACCTTGGATGTGGGAGAGCCATTCCCCCCCCTCCTTAGCTGGCAGTTGTAAACTCTGGTGGCTAATCCTAGCCTTACCCCTCCTCCTTACCAGCTCCCTAAATAACGTATCAATTTTCTTAAACCACTTTTTATTCACCCATACCGGTGAGTTATGTAACAAATACAGTAACTGAGGCAGCCAGACCATCTTTATTAAGTTGCCTCTCCCTGGTACTGTTTAGGGCAGCCGGTTCCAGATGTCTATTTTGCACTTAAATTTACCCAGTAGTGGAGCTAGATTGTCTTCAATGTACTGATTGGGATCTTTTGTCATGTTTATACCCATATAACGTATTGTTGAAACTACTTTTAATTGGGGGATTCCCAATGTCAAAGGATTATTAGGGGTATCTATTGGCAAGAGTGCCGATTTCCTCAAGTTCACCACTAATCCTGACAGGTTACCGAACCTCTCCATCGTGTCCATTACCTGCCTAAGGGAGCCCTCTATATCTCCAAGAAACAACAGGACATCATCGGCATATAGGACAATCCTCTCCTCTCCTGTTCTTCTTATGAACCCCTTCATCTTTGAACAGGACCTGATATAGATTGCTAGGGGCTCCATGGCGAGGGCGAAAAGCAAGGGGGACAGAGGGCACCCCTGCCTTGTCCCTCTTTCTAAACAATTTTTTTCTGAGCTTTCGTTATTAACCTTAATCCTCGCGCTCGGGCCCTTATACAGTATTTTTATCCATTTTATAAAAACGGGACCTAGGCCGAATTCTTCCAGAACCCGCCAGAGAACCCCACTCCAGGCTGTCAAAGGCCTTAGTTATGTCTAAAGACACCACGGCTCTTGACCCCATATTCTCTGTCGGGGTCTGGAGATTCAAGTAAACCCTCCTTATATTCATACTCGTAGTCCTGTGGGGGATAAAGTGTATGAGTTTATAAATAATTTTATTGAGTCTGGACGCCAGCACCCTTGCCAGAATCTTGGCGTCCGTACATAGCAAAGATATTGGCCTATATGCCGACGGTTCCAGCGGGCCCCCCCCTTCTTTATGAAGCAGGATAATATTAGTTTCGTTCATAGAGTCAGACAACCTCCCTGCCTGTAGTGCCCAATTCAATGTTTTGAGTAATTCTGGTAACAGGATTTTCCCATATTGCTTATAAGTCTCAGCCGGGAGACCATCTGGCCCCGGGGATTTTTGGTTTGCCATTCCATTCACCGCTTGTCGTAATTCAGCTAATGTTATTGGCGCGTCTAGTCCCTCTCTGTCCTCTCCTGTAACGGTAGGGACCAGTATATCCTTGAAAAATGTATCCATATCCTCCTCTCCGACAATCCCCTGCGACCTATACAGGTTTTCATAGTACTTCCCAAATGTGTCCGTAATATCTGAACTCTGAGAAGAGATCTCGCCATTTGGGGTCCTAATTGCAGGAATTGTCGACGAGGAGGAGTTGGTTTTCACTAAATAGGCCAACATACGTCCCACACTTTCTCCTTCCCCAAAGACCCGTTGTCTCTGAAAAAGTTGCTTATTCTCCCCCCTCCTTAGCACTGCTATTATTCTATAAGACAAAGTTCTCTTTAGAGGATGTTGATGACTTGTTAAAGGCTATCTATACTACTCTTCAATTAAAAGAGGAGGTTCAATTATCTAAACATGATCTTGTGTATAAGGGTTTGCATAAGAAGAAGTCTAGAGTTTTTCCAGTACATAGTTCCCTAATTGATACTATAAAACTGGAGTGGGAAAATCCAGAGAAAAAAAACTTTCTTTCCTGGTAACCTAAAAAGGAGGTTTCCTTTTGATGAGGACTCAGCACAGCCGTGGAACAAAAATCCTAATTTGGACGCATCTCTTTCAAAGGTTTAAAAAAACTCGGACCTAGCATTTGATGATATGGACGCGCTTAGGGATCCGATGGACAAAAGAGGGTATATCCTTCTCCACAGAGCCTGGTATTCTGCTATTGGGAATCTCAATCCTGCTCTGGCCTCCACATGTGTAGCCAGGAATCTGGGGGTATGGTTAACTCAGATTCAAACACATTTGTCGGCTGGTACTTCTAGAGAGCAGATTTTGAAGTCCTTCCCTCTCCTTTCTAGGGCAGTAGGATTTTTTGCTGATTCTTCCGATGAGTCAGTAAGAATCACAGCCAGGACTTCGGCCTTAGTGAATTTGGCCAGAAGAAGCCTATGGCTTAAAACCTGGTCAGGTGATTCAGCCTCCAAGTTGCGCCTTTGTGGTCTTCCCCTTACGGGTGATCATCTTTTTGGCCCAGGACTGCAGGAGGCACTGGAACGCACAGCTGATAGGAAAAAGGCGTTTCCAGAGAAAAAGAAAAACCCAACAGCCAGAAAGTTTTTTTTTCGTGGCCAAGGTAGGCAGGAAGGTCCTAGACTGTTTAGTAGGAAGTGGGTGGAAGGCGCGTGATCAGACGCTTACATCAAGAAATGTATGGTTTATTTATGTAAAAGAATACAGACATATAGTCATATAGATATAAAATCATACAAATACTACATAATATTAAAAAAAAAAAGGAAAAACAGGTAACAAAATAAGTACTAGGAAGTTAAAATTGGGGTGTGCCCATATTGAGGCAGGTATTTAAGAAAGGCTGACGCGTTTCGAGGAAAACCTCTTCATCAGAGCCAGGAGAACTGGAGCACAGTCTGTATGGGCCGGTAGGCCGACATGTGTACATGGGGAGAGGTGGTGTTGCTAGTAGGAGGATGTGTCCTGTGATGGACAATTGATTATTCCAAGTTCCATACCCAGGTGTTCTAGATGGGGTATAAATAAGAACAATATATACCGTACACTACAGACTGGAGACGTAAGATAAGTTAAGTTTACATTGAAAAATGCATTCATAAAATGATAAAAAGTATATAATAAAATATATTAGAAATAAAGATTACCATATCAGTACAAAAAATTAATGATAGGTAGTGGGATTTTGAAGCACAGAGCATGAGATTGTAGTCTAAATACATACAAATAAAAGAATCTACGCATACATAAGTGTACACACACATACTTGTGTACACATACATGCACATACTTACACGTGCATAATACAAACGCATGTAAATGCATAAAAAAAAAAAAAAAAACATATATGCATATGAGAGGGGGGCGATGGTAAATGAAGTAAAAAGTGCACTGAGACACATTGAGAGATATATTGTCTCTCCGCATGGTAAAACCGGTTGTGCTTTTGTCCAAAGGACATGTGCATGCGTGTAAAAACTCTGCCAGCACGTAAACGCTGTGCTGGAACAGATATGTGGAGGTATGCCCCTGTTCACTGAAAGCACAAATGGGGGCACAAAGATGGCCATGTGGTTTGTGCAAAAACAGAAATGTGTTCATTCAAATGGAAATCCACAAAAATGTATACAAAAATGCATATATCAAATGTACATTAAAATCTAAAACGCATATGCATATATATACATAGATAAAGAAACAATATGCACAAAATAAATATATGTATATATTCACATAAATCTGTACACAATTATATATACACATATGCACATATATATATATATATATATATATATATATATATATATATATATATATATATATATATATATATATACATACACGCACATACATATACACGCACACATATACATGTCCACATGCATGCACACACATGTGGAGACCACCCCTACACAGCATGTATTGTGCCTATGTAGAACCAGTGTCATGGCGGTAGGGTGGGAATGTGTAGTTTGTGCAACGCAATAGCGGAGAGTGGCGGGAGTGGATACGTTAGGGGGATAATCTGGTGTTGGTGACCAAATATTGGAGGTGGCAGACAGGTAGGCTGATGACAGAACGCACCTACCTATGGATGTAAATAGATTGTATTTTCTTTTTGCGGTGCTGTTAGGCTGTCAGATGTGCCTGTAGTGAAACATAAGTTGAGCAGGGAAAGTAAGCAAGCTCTTATGGACACTGCTGGGTTTAACAGGATAAGGAAGTTACAAAGACCATTGTGGCTGACCTGTCTCAGGAGAAGTGTGTAGACACAGCTGCAAACTGTAAAGATCCTTTGGAGTGGAGAGCCGTGTGATCCTGGCAGCAGAAGGGGGGGGGGGAGGAGGGAGGAGGTGTCCTTGAGGCAGCTGATGCCTGGATGGAAAGCGTCTTGCTGCCTAGGGATAGGAAAGGTTTTGTGATGAGGTTGTGCTGGGGGTTTAAAAGACTCTGGGAGGCGGGTCCGAGGGCATGAATGAAAAGGCTATTATTGAATCCAATTAAGCCATATAAAGTAATGTGATATGAAAAGTGTGACTATGATTTGAATAGTGAACCAGAGGTATTTTGTGCAGAACATATACATATATATACACATACATACACACCTATACATATATACACACATATACACATACATACATATACACATATATACACACACAGGTTTATATGGGTTGTTTAACAGCAGAAGTGAATAATATGAGGAGAAATGGTGTACATGAAACTGCGGGGACAGGAGAGGGTATACAGGGTTTACCGTATGGTGGAATGATGGTGATGGTATAAAGGGGATCACAGGTAATGAGGGGGGGGGGATGGCTAGGATAGAGGGGGGGGGCAAAGCATAATGGTGATATTCTGTATCTAGATGGCCCCGTGGATATCTAGATCTTCATTCATTCCATCGGGAACCAATGACCCAAGAGTGAAAATCCAGAATGATTTTTGTTTACAGAGTCTTCTGAATCTCCTCCCATTGTCAGCGTCTTTTTTGATAGCTTCAATGCCAAACACTTTGATGCCTGTTGGATTGCTGTTATGACATTCTCTGAAATGCCTAGGTACTGAATAGCTGTGGCATTTTTTTATTTTTACTCTGATGGTACGTGTTACTATTGATTATGCTGCATTTGTGTTCGCTAAATCTTGTCCTGAGTGGACGTATTGTGCGCCCAACATACAGAAGACCGCATGGACAGATAAGACCATAGACTACATAGGAGGTACCGCAATTGATGAACTGTTTGATTTTGTGGTACTGGCCGTCGGACCCCATGATTTCTTTTTTGCGGTTTGCCATGAAGGCACAGGCTCCACAGTTTTTGGTTCCACACTTGTAGTTGCCTTTCTGGTCGAAGATGGATGCCCAATTGCCAGTGGGGGTCTTGGTTTGGTTCTGAGGTTTTCGTACTCTACTCGGAGCTATTAGGCTTCTAAGATCTTTGGATTTTCGAAACACAACTACTGGTTAAGGTGGTAGAACTGGATTGAGGATGGGATCCTGCTTGAGAATGTTCCAATTTTTCTCAATGGCTCTCTGTATGTCGAATGCTTTGGTGTTATATTGTGTACTGAATCTGATGGGGTTGGAGATATTGCTGTCGGTGGTCCTTTTATTGCCGCTTGTTTTGTTAGCCTCCATTGCCATAGTGACAGAGGGATGTTCGTCATACTGGGTCCAATATTTGTAAAAGGCCTGTTTGATGAGTGATTCTTCATAACCCTTCTCAAGAAATTTCTTTTTTAAGATGGATCCCTGTTTTTCATAGTCACTTTTCTTAGTGCAGGTTTTCTTCAGCCTGCAGAATTGCCCGTGGGATATGTTACGGATCCATTTGGGATGGTGGTGACTTTTGGCGTGGAGGTAGGAATTTCCAGCACTAGGTTTGAAATGGGTTTTGGATATAATGCTGCCTTCCTCGATTTGCAGGTCTAAATCCAGAAAGACGAGTGATGTGTTGTCGACTACATGGGTGAAAGAGATGCCATAAGGATTGGAGTTGCAGTATTCCAGAAATTTGTTTAGATCCATATGTGATCCGTTCCAAATGATCAGGATGTCATCAATGTATCGGGTGTAGAGGGCGAGCTGATCTTTAAAAGGATTGTTGGCCCAGATGAACAGATCTTCCCACATGCCCATGAAGAGGTTTGCGTAGCTAGGTGCAAATTTTGCTCCCATGGCAGTTCCCTTGGTTTGGCGAAAATACTCACCCACGAAGGAGAAGTAATTGTGAGTGAGGCAGAATTCGATGGAGTCGAGGAGGAATTTGGTCTGTAGAGGGTGTATGTTACTCTTGGAGAGAAAGTGTTTGGCTGCTTCTATGCCATATTTGTGTTCGATAGAGGTATAAAGAGAAGAGACATCCAATGAGAGCCATTTGAAATGCGCTCTCATTGGTTCATGGTACACTTACATTTAGCAGAAGGCTATAGTAAAAAAAACATCCACGAGCGCCGAGCTCATATCCTATCACAGACTGATGATAGGATACGAGCTCGGCGCTCGTGGATGTTTTTTTTTTACTATAGTCTTCTGCTAAATGTAAGTGTACCATGTTGTTTTTAACCTAATAAACTGATTTATATACGAAATCAGGCTATGTGCACTCTCTTCCGATACTCCACATATATGCACCCCATTGTGACGAGCATTGAGGAAATGGGGACGGTTTGAAGACACCGTTTTTGAGGTATACGAACTCTGCGTTCGTTGGATTGATGCCCACACTCATTTTACAAAAGTGAGTGCATCCCCCTTCAGTGTCCTGTCCCTTTTTCCACTTTGGCCGCCATGGAGTTATACTATATACTGTCTGCTTATGTTTTTTATATACCATCCTGCACACCCACCACCCGAATCGCCTGAACTACTGGATGGGACCCTTGCTTGCTGGTGATTTGTTACTGGATTACAAGCTGTTGTCTTGCAGCAGTAAGGTGAGCTGCTTGCGAGCACAGAGGTGTCTCCACTGAAGATCTTTTTCCCTTCCCTGTGGCTTGTGGACTTGCCTTTTTGGAACTGATGACTCATTGTTTGAGCACTTTGTACTACAAGGTGGTGGGACTGTTCACCATTTATTTATTTTTCTTGGAGTCACCAATAAGTATTTGCTGAGTTACCACATATGTGCTAGTATGATACTAGCCCTTTTGCACTGAGATTTTTTCTTTTCTTTTGTGTCAGTATTTACAATATTTGTATGTGCTAGTATACTAGCCCTCATGCACATGGACTTTGTTTGATTTATATATTTTATTTTGTTCAATTTTTTTTGTACCCACACTGTATTTGTCACTCATTTCATAGCTTTTAATACGTTTTAGGCTATTTTGTTTCTTCAGTTAATTCGGATTTAGTGCTCATTAGACTGCACTTTATTACATTTCATCACACTTTTATATTTTGTATAATTTTTCCATTTTGCCTTTTGGAACTAATGACTCATTGTTTGAGCACTTTGTACTACAAGGCGGTGAGACTGTTCACCATTTATTTATTTACTTGGAGTCACCATTAAGTATTTGTTGAGTTACTACATATGTGCTAGTATGGTTCTAGCCCTTTTGCACTGAGATTTTTCTTTTCTTCTGTTTCAGTATTAAGTATTTACATTATATTTTTTTATGTGCTAGTATGATACTAGCCCTCATGCTCATTTATACCTTTTTATATGTTGTATAATTTTTTCATTTTTTTTTCATTCACCTCTCTATAAATTTGAGCTAGCCCCTTCCCCTTCCTCCTCCTTCCTTCCCCTCTTATCACAGCGCAATCACCACTCACTTTATTCATTTCCGTATGGAGATGGTATTCACTATCAAAAATCTGCTTTACCCAAACTGCTTCATGGCCACTTTGGATTTGAGGGATGCTTACCTTCACATCCCTATCCATTCATCTTTCCAGAGATTCGAGATTAGCAGTCAAGATGGGAACAGAGACTCGGCACTTTAAATTTCAAGCCCTCCCCTTCGGTCTGTCCTCAGCCCCACGCATTTTTACAAAGGTGTTGGGGGAGGCACTGGCTCCGCTAAGGTTGAAGGCGATAACTATTATCCCTTACCTGGACGACCTTCTTGTAGTGGCAGAATCATACCAAAGGTTGTTAGCAGATCTCCAGATGGTACAAGACTTCCTACAGTCCCTAGGCTGGTTAATAAACGTAGAGAAGTCGTCCTTAATTTTGGCCCAGAAAGTGACATATCTGGGATACGACTTTTGCTCAGTAGACCAAGAAGTTTTTCTTCCGCAGGAGAACATTCCAAAAATGATCCAAGCTATGTCAGCATTACAGACCAACCAGTCGATCTCACTGAGACAGGTATCGAGAGCAGTGGGTCTGATGACCTCATGCTTTCCTGCAGTACCATGGGCGAGATTTCATCAACGTCTATTGCAACTGTTTCTATTAAGGAACTGGGACGGAGATGCAGGGTCCTTGGAGTCAAGGGTCTGGTTACCTGCCAGGGTAAAGAGAAGCTTGTGGTGGTGGAGGACAAACCTGTACCTAACGAGCTCTCCCATGGTCCATTCCTATATCCCCGAGGATCACTACGGATGCCAGTTCCTGGGGATGGGGAGCTCACCTCAGCAATGCAGTTGCACAAGGAGAGCGGTCCTCGAGGGAAGCAAGTGCTTCATGCAATCAGAGAGAGTTGCTAGCAGTTCTGAGAGCCCTGCAGCCATTTCACACAGAAATCAAGGGTCACAATCTCCAAATTCTTTCCGACAATATCGCGACAGTCGTGTACCTCAACAAACAGGGAGGCACGAGAAGCCGGATACTTCAAGCTATTGCCCAGGAGATTTTATCTTGGGCAGAAGGGAACCTAGCTTCAATTACAGCCGTGCACCTGAAGGGGACACAAAATTGTCTGGCAGATCTCAGCTGCTTCCGGGTAAATCGGGATAACTGGTCCCTTCATCCCGAAGTTTTTGTGAATCTCACCAACAGATGGGGATGTCCGGAAGTGGACCTGTTCGCTAATCAGAACAACCACAAGACGGGTTCTTTTCCTTGAACCCAGCAGAACAATCATTGGGGATCGATGCTCTGGCGAATCCGTGGCCATTTGGCCTCTGTTATGCCTTCCCGCCAATCAGACTTATTCCGGAATTCCTCCGGAACTTTCTTCTAGAAGAAACAGATCTTATCCTAATCGCCCCTTTCTGGCCCAAGAGGCCATGGGTTTCCCTGCTACAGACTCTGGTCTCGGAGCCCCCACTGAGTCTTCCGAAGAGAGAAGACTTACTATTGCAGGGTCCAGTGTCACACCCACAGGTGGTTTCCTTAAAATTGACGGCTTGGTATCTGAAGAAAAGATACTGAGGGTTCTCTGACAAGGTAGTCAAGACTAATAAATTGCAGAAAACCAGTCAATAGAGCCAAATCTTTTCCAAACCTTGGAATATATAACTTATAGTTATCTGAAAATCAAAGATTAACTCATGATATTCCTTCAATTTTGAATTTTTTTCAAGAAGGTGTCGACAAAGGTCTTTCGGTTAGTACTTTAAAGGTACAGGTGGCAGCTATCTGTGTGTTCCTCCAGTTTTCACTCCTGGAAAATCCCACTGTAGCCAGATTTTTCAAATAAATCTCTAGGGCCAGACCAGTAGTGGTGAGAATTTGTCAAACTTGGGACCTGTCCCTAGTACTTCAAACTCTGGTTGAATTTCCTTTTGAGCCTCTTGAGGATATTTCAGTTCAGTTACTCACATTAAAAACTGTTTTTCTTGTAGCTGTTACCTCAGCTCGTAGGGTAAGTGAGTTGCAGGCCCTATCAGCGAGGGAGCCTTTCCTCACGATTTTTGAGGATTCAGTTGTTTTAAGAACCAATCCAGGTTTTTTGCCCAAGGTGGCCAGTACATTCCACCGATCCCAGGACATTGTACTGCCAACCTTTTGTAGTTCGCCACAGGGCGACCTAGTAAAAAAGTTTCTTTTTTTAGACATGAGAAGGCTTCTCCTTATCTATCTTGAGGTCACCAAGACCTTTAGAAAAACTGTTGCCTTGGAGTTCACAAGGGAAATGGTGCATCTAAAGCCACACTGGCTAGATGGATAAAGCAAGCTATCTCTGAAACTTACAAAATTAGGGAAGTTTCTCAACCTTTTGTTACTGCGCACTCAACTAGAGCCTTGTCTAAGTATTGGGCTGAGAGGGCTGGTGCTTCACCGGAACAAATTTGCAGGGCTGCCAACTGGTCCAGTTACCTGACCTTCATTAAACATTATCGCCTGGATCTCCTATCAGTTCAGGAGCAGGCGTTTTGGTCGTAAGGTACTTTAGGCAGTTGTCCCTCCTTAGACTGGTAAGTTCTGGCTCATCGTCCCATGGGCTGTCCTGGAAGACGCTTGGAGAAAAGCTGAGTTAGACTTACCGGTAACTCCTTTTCTGAGAGTCTTCCAGGACAGCCGGATTCCCACCCGGTGTTGTCTGAAGTTATGTGTATTGTGCATATGTTTTGCACGAACGTCCTACGGTTCTTGAGAAGACTGACATGGGGCCTGGAGGACCGCCCTTTTATCTGGTCGGGGTAACGTTTTTCCTGTCTTGGTAGGAGGAGCCCAAGGTCTCATGGGCTGTCCTGGAAGACTCTCAGAAAAGAAGTTAACGGTAAGTCTAACTCAGCTTTTATGTCGGGTGCTGCTAACCCCCATGTATCTTATCTCTGCTCAATAGTGAAAACTGTATTATTGTTTTTTTGGGGGTTTTTTTTGTTTGTTTTTTTTGCCCCCCCAGTGTAGTTGTTCGTTTTATTCCAAGATAGTTTAGTCCCCCCCCCCCCAGGTGAGTGGGAATTCCCTCTGTAATGCAATTTCCTCCTTTTTCTTAAATTTATATTTTACATTTCCGGTTTTTATTGGGTTGATTTTTTTAGGTTTGAGAGTCGTGTCCACACCCCACCCCCGTATTTCTTCAGTTATTTTATTAAATTTGAGAGTGTTGTTCTGGGGTTGGTGATATAGAACAAAATATTGTCCGCATATGCCGCAACCTTGTGTTCTTCCTCAGGGTTGGACCTCCTGACGGCAAGGGACCAGGCTTTCGGTAGGAAAGTCTTACAGGCTGTTATCCCACCCTAATGGGGGTAAGTCACGATTATGCTCTCGGTGCTGTTCTGAAAGACGTTTTGGGAAAATTTAAGTTAGACTTTTCTAGTAACTTGTTTTCTAATAGTCTTTCAGGACAGCAATAACCTGCCCTTTTGTTGCTGTATACTATGATATAGCTGTTGCTTATGTGTTTCGGCTGGGGGTTCGCTACAAACAACTGAAGAAAACTGCGTGGAGACCTCCTATTAAAGCTTTGGGTGATGAGGTGTTTCCTGTTGTGGGACAAGTCATGATCTCTAGGATGCTGTCCTGAAAGACTATTGGAAAACCAGTTACCAGTAAGTCTAACGTTCATTTTCTAGGCCATAATGGCCCATACACACGATCCAAAACTTGGACGACAGATCTGTGTTTTTTTCTTTTTTGCATACTAGTCGCATCTCGAAAATGGAGAGGTTACTAAAGTTACGAAAATTCTCGTACGACAGGATAAAAAAATCGGAAGTCAATTAATGTGTTGTAGTGTAATTGTATTGTATTTTCGGACGACAATTGTACTGATTAAATTAAAATCGTTACGATCTGGTATCATACGAGAAAAGTTTTTGTGCTTGTCTGACTGGATGAACGGCCATGATCGGCTCTCGAAAGCTCTGTACTAACGATCCAATTATCGTACAAACAATTTGAAAGCTGTGTTTTTCATCCCGTTTTCGGATTGTGTGTACGGGCCATAAGTTAAGACTGAACCAGCTGATATTTGCACTGACAAGGGGCGGATTGCTTTCTAATTACTGATCAATTTCAGCTGGTATCTTGGCTTTCCATGCCTTTTGCACCACCTCTTTTTTTTTCTTAGTGTGTTCAAAACTGATGTTTTTCTCCAATTGTCTCCCAGGGCAGCATCCGAGTGATAGGCTCCTCCTTCCTGCAACAGGAAACACAATAGTCCAACATTATATGTTTGTTAGTCCTACCTGTGTCCCTCAGTGGTTTTTGTGTTTCCTCCGGACCTCCTGGAGCTGCAAACGTTTTATTTTATCCAGTCTCTGTGCTTTCTGCAGGGGACTCCCTTGCCAGCATCCCATTCAGCCCCCCAGGCCTTGGGAGGGTGAGCCAGGGGCAGCAACCTGAGCCTAAGGCTCTGCCTGAGGTTTTGCCCCTACAGAGGGGTATTCAACTATCCCCCCAAGCTGCACTACATGCTGCTGACATTTCCCCACAGATACCGCTTCCACACTGGTGGAGGCCCATCCGGCAGAATCCTGCACTTCAATTGCGCTGGTTACAGAAGGATTTCTAAACTTCTGAATGTGTCAGCACTGTTGGGGGCATAATCTGGAAGTGGAAAAAACATAATTTCACAATAAACTGGCCAGGTGCTTGTCACAATATTTCTGACAGAGGAGGAATAATTATCAAAAGAGTTATCCAAGAGCCAAGGACCACTTGCAGAGAGGTTCAGAAAGACCTGGAATTAGCAGGTACAATAGTTTCAAAGAAAACAATAAGTAATGCACCCAACCGCCATGGCCTATATGCACGCTCACCACGCAAGACTCCATAGCTGAAGAAAAAAAAAAAAAACATGGTAAAGCTTGTTTTAAGTTTTGCTGCACAACATTTAGTCAAGCCTGTGAAATACTGGGAGAAAATAGTCTGGTCAGATGAGACCAAAATTGAACTCTCTGGATGCTCTAATACACAACATGCATGTTTGGAGGTCGAATTTCACTGCAGATCTCCCCAAAAAACACCATACCAGCAGTCATGTTTTGAGGTGGGAACATCATGGTATGGGGCTGTTTTTCACCATACGGTACTGGAAAAACGTCATATCATTGAAGGCAGGATGGATGGAAAGATGTACCAAGACATTCTTGATAACAGGCTGCTGCCATCTATCAGGATGATGAAGATGAAACAAGTGTGTACATTTCATAAAGACAAAGCCAAGGAAATCTCTCAATTATTTTCAAAGAAAGAAAATGAAGCTACTAGAATGGTCCAGCCATTCACCTGACTTTAAATTCAATAGTAAAACTATGGAAAGAACTAAAGATCAGAGTTCATAGTGTTGTGGAAATTTTATGAAGATGTATTGTCATAGTGTCTCCCAGTGTTCTCCCGCAACCCGCTCTCTTTAGCTGACTGGAGCAGTCTGTCGCTGGTTGAGATACGTTTGGCAGTGAAAAGCTCCTTGGGGATGTAGAGAAGTGTTTACTGAGTAGGGATATGTCCGCCAGTGAAGGGCCCCTGTGCGATGCACCGAACGATCGTCTGGGGGGGATGTGTTCGCTCTGCAAAGACATTATCGGTTTAGCGCTCGTGTCACCCCTGTGTGTCTGATCAACATATTTGGGGTGCCATGGCGTGCACCTGCAGATAATCTCTCATCCACAGTGGATGGTAGTATAGTCCGGGTATGCTTTGTTCTCTGAACAAAGCAGAATAAGGATTCACTAAAAACGGGAGCTTTTGGATTGTTATGGTCAGGGACAAAGTTCATGTTTGTTAGCCATGCGGCTTCCTTTGTTTAGTTGAAAACATACACACTGTCCCTGCCCAGACACGCCCATAAGACTCTCCTAGCCATTATTTTGTATAAACTCATCCTTTGGAAGGATTTCCTGTGCTGACATTCATATTCTGTGAGGTAATATATTGTGGAGGAAGCGATTGGCTGTTAGGGCGATCGCTTCCTGTTTGTCATTGCTTTTGTTGTTTTTGAATAAAGGACCCAGTGCGGTGCTCGTGGGGGGCAGTCGTGCTGAGATGAGGACGTGAGCTGTGGTCATGCCTGTTTATGTTGGGGATATGCAGGAGACAGGGATAGGGTCCCAACAACAGGCATCCAAATGGCCGTAACACCTGCCCAAATAGATGGACAGAGAATGTCCCCCCATCCTCTGGAGAAACTAACTTATATCAGATGAGATCCAAACACAGCATGGAAGGAAGATGGCGCCCCTACGGTTCCTGGCGTCCTCCTTATAAAGCCCCTGAAGGGATACCAAATGAGTCTCATGGAGCGCCTGGGGATGACGTCTCATGGCGCCAAAGCCGTGACGTCATCACCTGATATGGCTGCTCAGCAAGAGGACCCATCGGCGAATAGGTGTCCCCTCACTAACGGCCGCAACGTACGACCTTGACGTAACATGATGACGCGGCCACGCCACCCGATGGGCGGATGCGCCTTCGCCATCCAAGAAAGTGCGCGTGGCCGCGTCATCACACGGGGATAGATACTGCCATGTACCACTTGGGATGGCAAGAGCCCCGAAGTGGCGACAAAACACGTGGAGCTACGCAAACCAAAGGCGGAGCTTCAACGTGTAGTTGAATATCAGGCCGAATCCATCAAGGCAGAGACAACTAGTGGGAGGGAAGATGGAGAAAACGTCATTGGTCAGATGTAATGCCGCCTTCCAAAAAAGGAGGATAGACACCCGACCAATGTCAAACCAAACATCGCCAGGGCAACCAATTCTGGTAATGGGACCCCAAAGGAAAATTTTCCTCAGCTACCCAAGTTACCAAACTGGGGAAATCGAAATATGTCCAAGCCAAAAGGTTCGGACAGCAAAGGGGAACCAACCCAATCGAAAAAACAGGCAGATGCACCTAAAAAGAAAAGGTCCCAAAGGGAACACTGCATCTCCAATTGGGGAATATGATCCCCATAAGGAAGGACTAAAGCCCCCGACATAGAAATACCTTCCTGACACTGCCAGGATAGTGCTAGAAAGCATCAAAACTTGACAGTTCAGGAGGAAAAATGGCCCTCAGACAAAATGCTGTATGGGGGCCTGGGTGTGCTGGGTGTATGATGATGGCAACAAGCTTTTCAAGAGGACGAGAGAGGGAACCGAGGAAGGAAATTTTTCTCAATTACATAATAAAATTAACATGAAGAAAACATCATAAACATAACAAACATTGCAATGAATTGGTGAAACCTCAAAGGCTGCCCCTAAACACCACAATTTTAATTACAAACAAGTATTGAAACCCCAAATAGATAATGCCATGCTGACAACCCCAAAAGCAAAGAAACAGAGTAAGAACAGCAGCATAAGAGAGAAACTGGAAATATGTATGTACAAGCTCATCACAAAGATCCTGGAAAGCATAGCTAAAAATTAATTGAAAGGCCATATTTAGATGGTATAAGAGATAACAAGTATACCAACCAAATAACAATTCTTACCCTTATGGTATTGGTGTCTTAGTCTGTTTTACCCGAGCTAAAGCCCTCCAAAAAGGGCCTAAAACTCTCCGCCTCATTCAGGCCAGGTGGGGTGATGGTGTCCAAATGTCTAATGCACCGCATTTCGCGCTGTAACAAGATTTTGTTCTAATCCCCCCCCTCTAGTTGGAATATGTACTCGGTCCAAGACTGTGAAGTTGACAGATGGCATTCTATACCCATGTCTCTTGGCCCCATGTCTACCAAGAGGGAGATACAAATTACCAATTTGCATACTGTGTGAGTGTTTACTGACTCGCTGTCCCATTTCTTGTCGAGTTTTCCCGACATAAAAGGCACCACATTGGCACTGTAGGAGATAGACAACTCCCTGGGTTTTGCAGTTAGCGAAATGTTTCATGCGGAAACGTTCCCCATTGGGCAATTGGAAAGAAGTTCTCATACCAATCACCTCACATAAGGAGCAGGACCCACAGGAGTAAGTACCCCAGACTTTGCAAGGATCTTGTCTCTGGTTACCTTTTATATTCACTTTGAGTGAGCATCCTGCTCTTCTGAAAGTAATCTGTGGATTTTGGAGTAACTAGTCCACAGAGTGGGGTCCTCATTAAGGATAGACCAATGTTTTTTTGTGAGAATTTTTCTCACAATGTTGTGTTCATTGGAGTATCATTTGATAATCCTTGTATGATTTTTTTTCTTTCCTTTTAGTTTTAAAGAATAAATCATGTCTATCTCTATCCTTTACATGATTAAAGGCTTTTTTAAGAGAATATTTTGTATATCCCCTTAGAAGTAATCTCTTACTTAATTCATCCGCTTCATATTGAAAGGCTTCCAAGGTGGTACAGTTACGTTTTAGACGTAGGAATTGGCTGAAAGGTATGGACTTTTTAAGAGGCTCAGGATGGAAGCTGTCGGCATGTAAAAGAGTATTGCCGGCAGTTTCCTTCCTGTGTAGCCTAAAAAGCGTGTTCAATTTTTCCCTGTGTCATTCCATTTTTATTACACAACTTAATTTCTGAATGTATTGTTTCTTTGTATGTGTATGTATGTATGTATGTATGTATGTATTGCATGGGTTGTTACCAACATGTGGTGAACATTTCATGTGAATAGCACTTTTAGAAATATATTTAACTAGAAAAATGGTGATGTGTTCAATACTTATTTTGCCCTGTGTGTGTGGGTGTGTGTGCACCAGTGATTATGCTGATAGAGAAGACCCCAGCTGGGGTAAAGAGTCCTGTGTGACTGTGTATATTCTCCAATCGCTAAGGTGCTGCTGCAGCTGTCTCTTTCTCTTAATATTCAACTGGGTGTGGTATGCTACCTATAGAGAAAACAAAAAGAGCGCACACTGTCATCCGCCTGTCGTTTAAAAACACTTGCAGCTAATGCACTGACATTTAAAAAGCAACAAATCAAAGTGTGTTTTTTTTTTTTAAGTCACACAAACCTGGCGCTGGAGGACTAATGGGCTAAAAATGCTGGGAAAATGACCATAAAAGAAAATTGCAAAATATGTATAAAAGGCGCAGCGCAACCTATAAATCCTCTGAGATGTAACCAAATTTCATACAAGAATCTAAAAAAAAAACAAAATCCATAAATCTACCTTACATCTATAAGAAAAAGTAAAAGGTGATACAGTCCAATACAACATGCTCCTGTAAGTGAAAAGTGATTTTCAGCAGCACGTTATATGACTCTTCGCCTTTTTCTTGTGGACTTAATGCGGATTTATTGATTTTGTAACTTTGAGATTTTTATTGTGTGAAATTTGGTGGGACACTAGCAAGGCCGCTGCACTGATACGGCACTTATGAGACTGCGCAGCGCACTGATGATGCTGCCCCTCCCCGCCCATGGCATTAGAAAACATTGGGACACCTGCTTGGCAATGTTGCGCCCCTTCAGGCTAGTCACTGAGTCTGACAACAGCCCAGGCACCAGGCTCCATTTTCTACTCTGCGACCTGGGGTTTGTCAAGCCCTGATACATATAATATAGATGGATAATTTGATATACATTTCTCGTGTATATATATATATCTCTATATAAAATATATATATATATATATATATATATATATATATATATATATACACACACGAGAAATGTATATCAAATTATATGTGTGTGTGTGTATATATATCTCTCAGTCCTCCCTATCTCACCATGCACCACCCACAGATCTACAATTTAAAATGGTTAATTAAAATAAGAATCTATATCAAAAGTTAAACCCAACAAGTCTGTCTATCTATCGATCTATCGATCTATATATCGATCTATCTCAGCAAGCAGTCATAATATATTAATAATTATAAGCTCACATTTGTGTTGGAAAAAGCATGCCATGATGATGATGGGCCATCGGATCAATGCTGGTGCGCACACTCCACACATCAAAGAGGGGCCGATCTAATACAGAGGACACCAGTTTGCCAGAAGTCAGTGAAATCAATAGATTGTTTTATTATATTGATACTAAAAAAAGATGCGTTTAGTCATTTACCTGGAAATCATATAAGGCGGCTATATTTTCATGTTTCAGCTCCTGGAATGAAAACGCCAACTGTCAGTGTCAAATCAAATATTACACCATCAAACTGCCAATCTGTTACTCATCACACCACAAATATTTGGATTACCTTCAGGGTGATTTCCTTCCCTAAAAGGTTTCTCTTGCAACCTCCAGCTTCTATGAATGGAACACAAGCGCGCAGTGTTTCCCGGCCTGGGTCTCCGGCGCGGGTGATGCATCACGCTGTCTGCTCTGCTGACGTCAGTTCCTGTTGCTGATGTCAGTTCCAGTATCGGCGCCATTTGCGTTCCACGCTGGTTCCGGCAGCCAGGCTACATCACGGGGACACCGGCAAGAATCGCGGTAATCCTGGCTGGAGATTGTAAGGGGGGTGAATCGAGATCCCGATTCTCTATACGATTAATCGTGCAACTCTAGCTTGGTGTGAAGAAATCAACTGTGGGAGCAATAATTAGAAAATGGAAGACATACAAGACCACTGATAATCTCCCTCGATCTGGGGCTCCACGCAAGATCTCACCCCGTTGGGTCAAAATGATCACAAGAACAGTGAGCAAAAATCCCAGAACCACACGGGGGACCTAGTGAATTACCTGCAGAGAGCTGGGACCAATGTAACACAGGCTACCATCAGTTACACTACGCCACCAGGGACTCAGATCCTGCAGTGCCAGACGTTTCCCCCTGCTTAAGCCAGTACATGTCCAGGCTGTCTGAGGTTTGGTAGAGAGCATTTGGATGATCCAGAAGAGGATTGGGAGAATGTCATATGGTCAGATGAAACCAAAGTAGAACTGTTTGGTAGAAACACAACTCATCGTGTTTGGAGGAGAGCGAATGCTGAGTTGCAACCAAAGAACACCACACCTACTGTGGGAGTGGCAACATCATGCTTTGGGGTTGTTTCTCTGCAAAGGGTACAGGACGACTGATCCGTGTACATTAAAGAATGAATGGGGCCATGTATCATGAGATTTTGAGTGCGAACCTCCTCCCATCAGCAAGGGCATTGAAGGTGAAATGTGACTGGGTCTTTCAGGATGACAATGATCCCAAACACACTGCCCGGGCAATGAAGGAGTGGCTTCGTAAGAAGCATTTCAAGGTCCTGGAGTGGCTTAGCCAGTCTCCAGATCTCAACCGCATAGAAAACCTTTGGAGGGAGTTGAAAGTCTGTGTTGCCCAGCGACAGCCCCAAAACATCTCTGCTCTAGAGATCTGCATGGAGGAATGGGCCAACATACCAGCAATCAGTGTGTGACAACCTTGTGAAGACTTACAGAAAACGTTTGACCTCTGTCATTGCCAACAAAAGATATACCATATATACTCGAGTATAAGTCGTTCCGAGTATAAGTCGAGGCCCTAATTTACCACAAAAAAATGGGAAAAACTTATTGACCCGAGTATAAGACGAGGGTGAGAAATGCACAGCTACTGTAAGTGGAAAAGAGGGTCAACAATGCCCATTTGCAGCATCACTGTGCCCATTTGCAGCTTCACTGTGCCCATTTGCAGCCATAGGTCCCCCTGAACTTCAAACTCAGTAGTTAAGGGTTCCTAGATGCCCCTTAGCTGCAGCCAAAATTTGGGGTCTCTGAACCCAAAGGGTCCCGAAATGACATTGCTGCTGATGGACACAGTTGACTGAATTTGGGGCCCCGTATCTCGGGGACACTTAGTGCTAGGAACTTTAGCTTTGGATATGTTGTGGTACCAGTTCCACTGGGTTTGCACACCAAATTTGGGGTTCTTAGCACCATGTGGCCCTGAGATACGGGGCCCCAAATTCGGTTCGGAAAATGAAATTTTTTGCTGCAGAAAAGTGCTTGACTCGAGTATAAGTCGAGGGGGGCACTTTCAGCACAAAAAAATGTGCTGAAAAATTCGACTTATACTCGAGTATATACGGTATAACAAAGTATTGAGATGAACTTTTGCTATTGACCAAATACTTATTTTCCACCATAATTTGCAAATAAATTCTTTCAAAATTCAGACAATGTGATTGTCTGGATTTGTTTCCACATTTTGTCTCTTATAGTTGAGGTATACCTATGATGACAATTACAGGCCTCTCTCATCTTTTTAAGTGGGAGAACTTGCACAATTGGTGGCTGACTAAATACTTTTTTGCCCCACTGTACCGCATAAAATTAAGACCAAAAAGTTCTATCTAGGTCTCATCAGACCAAAGAATTTTATTTCTCACCATCTTGGAGTCCTTCAGGTGTTTTTTTTTTTTTTAGCAAACTCTATGCGAGCTTTCATGTGTTTCGCACTGAGGAGAGGCTTCCGTTGGGCCACTCTGCCATAAAGCCCCATCTGGTGGAGGGCTGCAGTGATGGTTGACTTTCTGCAACTTTCTCCCAACTCCCGACTGCATCTCTGGAGCTCAGCCACCGTGATCTTTGGGCTCTTCTTAACCTCTCTCACCAAGGCTCTTCTCCCCCGATAGCTTAGTTTGGCCGGAGGGCCAGCTCTAGGAAGGGTTCTGGTTTTCCCAAATGTCTTCCATTTAAGGATTATGGAGGCCACTGTGCTCTTAGGAACCTTAAGTGCAGCAGAAATGTTTTTGTTTGTGTGGCTTTCCTAAACAAGTCCAATCAGTATAATCAAACACAGCTGGACTCAAATGAAGGTGTAGAACCATCTCAAGGATAAGAAATGGACAGCACCTGAGTTAAATATGAGTGTCACAGCAAAGGGTCTGAATACTTAGGACCATGTGATATTTCAGTTTTTTCTTTTTTAATAAATCTGCAAAAATGTCAACAATTTTGTGTTTTTCTGTCAATATGGGGTGCTGTGTGTACATTAATGCTGAAAAAAATGAACATAAATGACTTTAGCAAATGGCTGCAATATAACAGTGAAAAATTTAAGGGGGTCTGAATAGTTTCCGTCCCCACTGTGTATGTGTGTATGTATATGTGTGTATATATTTTTATATATATATATAATATAATATTGGCAAGTAGTATGTGGAGTGCACTGTAAATTAGATAAAGTGGGGGTTGACGGAAAAGACAAACAAATGTGCTGGAGTGTCAAAAAAGCAACATAAATTATCTGAGTGTAATGTGAGACCTTCCCCATGTGGAGGTACAGCTGGTGTGTGCATAGTCATGATGTGAATAAGAAAAGCAGCCATGTCGGGCTCCAATTATACCCCGGGGGGGAGACCAAATGCACCGCCCTCAACGTCATGTGCGAGTGCTGGAGACACTCATCTCTGCATAACCGCAGTATCCCCCCCCCCCCTTGTTCGAGATGTTCCACACAGCCCAGGCATGACGATGGGCGTGGAAAACATGATGTTGACGTGTGGGTGGCCCTGCCCGACCACAACGGCGAGAGGTTACAGCAGGAGATCAGGCAGACCCCCTTAACACATGACGTTGGGGGCCGTGCATTTGGTCCTTCCTCCACCCCCGGGGGTATAAGTGGAGCCTGACATGGCTGCTTTTCTCATTCACATCATGACTATGCACACACCAGCTGCACCTCCACGATGGGAAGGTCTCACATTACACTCCGGTAATTTGTTGCTTTTTTGACAATCCAGCACATTTGTTTTTTTCCTTCAACCCTCACTTTATCTCATATACATTGCACTCCACATACTACTTGCGCATGTGTAAAGGCTAGACGGAGGCTAGCCTGTATTTGTGAGAGGAGTCTGAGAGGGCTATTTAAGCCTCCTCCTCTGTCAGGCCAGGGCTCGTCTGCATTTCTGGATTCAAGAAGGGGGTGGAGCCGTCACGTCATCTGGATCATTGCTGAGCCACGATCGGCTGCAACTATGGTGGCGGTACCTCTCTGTGCTCACACCGGGGATTCCGCCTGCCACCCACCTTGTTACCTCTGGCTACATCCCCCCCATACTTTTCCTGGTGTTTTTGGCAGACTTTCTTCCTGGGTTGGTCCTGCCCGCTTCTCCTGGTGTTTGGGGGGGATGTTCTCTGCCCGCCTCTCGCCTTCTCTCCCCTGCCCGCCTCCTCTCCGTGTCACATCTAGCTCCACAAGAGAGCCGACCGCCAGGGGGGGATGATTGGCCGCCAGCTCCTCTCTCCACATGATCATCTGCTTCATGTGGGAGCCGCCAGCTTCTCTGGGGGTGGCGGGGGTGATCGCCGCCCGCCTCCTCTCCCCGTACACATCCAGCTCCACGAGGAAGCCGCCCGCCGGGTGGGGGCAGGGCGATTGGCTGCTCACCAGCTACTTTTTACTTGGGCAGATGCAGCATCAAGCCCGCTTCCCACAGTGTTCCTGACTGCTTTTCCCGGCGTTCCCGCCGGGGGGGTTGTCGGGCGCCCGCCGGCTCCTCTCTCCCCATGGAGATCCAGCTCCACGAGCTGGGGGGTAGTGATTGTCCGCCCCAACCAGCTCCTCTCTCCGCGGGCAGATCCAGCTCCGCGGGGGGGTAGTGATCGTCTGCCCCCCACTCCTCTCTCCTCATGCAGAGCCGGCCGCCGGGGGGGTAGTGATCGTCCGCCCAACCCCCCCACAGCTCCTCTCTCCCCTTGCACATCTTGCGCCATGGGAGCTGCTCTCCCGCTTCTCTGGGAATTTACGAGGGGGGGGTGACCAGACGGCTGCCTGCTCCTCTCATGCGGCTGGAGGTCCAGCTCCACGAGTGGGGGGGGTAGTAATCGTCCGCCCCACCAGCTCCTCTCTCCGCGGGCAGATCCAGCTCCGCGGGGGGGCAGTGATCGTCTGCTCCTCGCTCCTCATGCAGAGCCGGCCGCCAGGGGGTAGTGATCGTCCGCCCAACCCCCCCGCAGCTCCTCTCTCCCCATGCACATCTTGCACCATGGGAGCTGCTCTCCCGCTTCTCCGGGAGTTTACGAGGGGGGTGACCAGCCGGCTGCCTGCTCCTCTCATGCGGCTTCACATGGGGGGATGGGCGGCCACCCGCCTGCCTGCTCCTCTCTCTCCCTATAATTGGTATCGCTGCAAGCCCAGTCACTGAGGACATCAGACCTGCACACAGCAGTCATGGCAATGGCAAGTCGTGAGGTGACCGGTCGGTTATGGCTTGCAGTAGATGCGCCATGCTGGATTGTTTCATTCTTTATTATCAATTTTCATTATGGTTTAAGTCGCATGTCATTCCCAAGCATACATAAGGGCTCATTCATTGTCAGCAGGGCTTGGCAAGACAGGGAGGATGTAATATACATACAAATTACAAGTTACAAATAACCAAGCGTTACTTGGTTATTTTATTTCTTGGTCAGCATTTCTATCATAGCGTTTCTACCCCAGCAGTTCTGCCCAGGCGTTTTCTGTCATAGCCTTCTGCCCCGGCGTTTTCTGTCATAGCGTTCTGCCCCGGCGTTCCTGTCATAGCGTTCTGCCCCGGCGTTCCTGTCATAGCGTTCTGCCCCGGCGTTCCTGTCATAGCGTTCTGCCCCGGCGTTCCTGTCATAGCGTTCTGCCCCGGCGTTTGTCGTAGCGTTCTGCCCCGGCGTTTGTCGTAGCGTTCTGCCCCGGCGTTTGTCGTAGCGTTCTGCCCCGGCGTTTGTCGTAGTGTTCTGGCCTGGCGTTTCTGTCATAGCGTTCTGGCCTGGCGTTTCTGTCATAGCGTTCTGCACCAGCATTTCTTTCACAGCATTTTCTGGTCTGCCCCAGGGTTTGTCATAGCGTTTTCTGCCCCAGGGTTTCTGTTTTGGAGTTCTGCCCCACGGTTTCTGTCTTGCCGTTCTGCCCCAGCATTTCTGTCATGGTGTTTCTCCCCCAGGGTTTTTGTCATAGCATTTATCCCCCAGTTCTGTCACAGCATTTCTGCCCCAGGGTTTCTGTCATATCCTTTTCTGCCTCAGGGTTTCTGTCACAGCGCTCTGCCCCAGCATTTCTGTCACAGCGCTCTGCCCCAGCATTTCTGTCACAGCGCTCTGCCCCAGCATTTCTGTCACAGCGCTCTGCCCCAGCATTTCTGTCACAGCGCTCTGCCCCAGCATTTCTGTCACAGCGCTCTGCCCCAGCATTTCTGTCACAGCGCTCTGCCCCAGCATTTCTGTCACAGCGCTCTGCCCCAGCATTTCTGTCACAGCGCTCTGCCCCAGCATTTCTGTCACAGCGCTCTGCCCCAGCATTTCTGTCACAGCGCTCTGCCCCAGCATTTCTGTCACAGCGCTCTGCCCCAGCATTTCTGTCACAGCGCTCTGCCCCAGCATTTCTGTCACAGCGCTCTGCCGCAGCATTTCTGTCACAGCGCTCTGCCGCAGCATTTCTGTCACAACGCTCTGCCCCAGCATTTCTTTCACAGCGCTCTGCCCCAGCATTTCTGTCACAGCGCTCTGCCCCAGCATTTCTGTCTCAGCGTACAGTTTTGGCATTTTGTCATAGCGTTTCTGCAACTGGATTTCCGTCACAGCGTTTCTGCCCCAGGATTTCCGTCATAGCGTTTCTGCCCCAGGATTTCCGTCATAGCGTTTCTGCCCCAGGTTTTCCGTCATAGCGTTTTTCTGGCCTAGTGTTCTGCCCCAGCGTTTCAGTCTCTGCATTTCTTTCATAGAATTTCTTTCATAGCACTTCTGGCCCAGGATTCTGGCTTTGGTTTTCTGCCTCGGCATTCTGTCATAGCATTTCTGCCCCAGGATTTCTGTCATTGCTTTTCTGCTTCAGCGTTCAAGTATCAGCGTTTCTGTCATAGCGTTTCTGCCCCAGGATTTCCGTCATTTCATTTCTGCCTCAGCGTTCAGTTTCAGCATTGCTGTCATAGCGTTGCTGTTATAGCTTTGCTGTCCCTGCGTTTCTGCCCCAGGATTTTAGCGTTTCTGCCTCAGCGTTCAGTCTCAGCATTTCTGTCATAGCGTTTCAAGCTCGGTGTTTCAGCCTTCACCGTTTCTCAGAGGGGCATTGTTCAGTCACGGCATACTCCAGTAGTTGTTTTTATCTCCGTTGTTTGTCATGTCTCATCGTATCTTTGTTCAAGTTTGTACCTGGGTCAGTTAGCTAGGGCTCACATGTCAGGATCTGTCACGTCTACAGATCCATACGGGCTGAGGTTTCGTTTAATGATTATTGTCCACAATCTTCTCGCCCCTTTACCATATGTCATACGATGCACGTTCACATTCACCACACCTGTACAATCACACACCACGGTCTGTGGGTACACCAGCCCTGAGTTTTTTAGTTTAATTACCTGTCTCTACGCTGCAGGTTACTCGGGCTCACTTACCATTTACACGTGGGGGGGGGGGGGATCTGTCATCAGGTTCATTCACGCGCAGTGGTCTTGACATTTCTGCTCATGTTCTCATACTTAGGTAGGCACAGAGGGGCGTTGTTCTCATGTCTTGTTGTCTGTCATTTCTCTTGTTCGTGTTCAGGTTGGGCTGTATTGGCATCCATCATCCCCTTGTTGGTCCTTAAGTGGTAGGTTTGGGCAAACGTTGCCATGATTCTGAATTCCACTCTCGGCTCTGATCTCTTGTCTAGGATGTGGCCTGGAAGACTGCTCAGGGACGTCAGTGCAGTCATCTTTTCTATTCCCAGGTAGGGCGGTTACAGTCACTTCATGTATGTCTGTTTCATGCCATGATACTTATTTCCCCGGGGTGGAGTCTGGCCCTCCTTCCTCGGTTCAGGATTCAGACTCGGTTGCCAGGTCACAGGCTGAAGCACGACCCGATCGGATCAGGTAGTAGCAGTATTCTGTGTCTGGCATGGTTTCTCCATGTTGACAATGCTTATTGACATAGTGCATGGGTCTCATCCACCTACTCCATCACATCCTTCAGGTATTTAGCATTTTGAACTCTCCTGCCAGTTGTCCTTTGGCACTCACCCTAGCACTTCTCCATACCAGTATGGGTAGGCGGGGGGGGGCTTCACTGAGCACTTCACTGGTGTCCGGTTGAAGTTTCGAACTTCTCGGCTATCATTTTGCAGGGGCTCCAAGGGATGGCCATTGCTTCCCTTCCCCCACGCATCCTTTCATTCACAAGCAGTTCATTCTCATGTCTAAGTCGTCTCGGGCTTCAGGCTCTATCCAGTCGTTCACGGGATGTTTAGTTGGGTTCTGGGTAGCTTCGTAGGTTCTATAGGGGGTTCTGTCTCATCACCAAGTCAGGAGTCGGGGGGGATTTCTCCTGTCATAGTGCACACTTATCGGACATATACTGTTGCCATCCGGGCGCACGCTACTCCACTTGATGGATTGTTACCTTCCCTTCTTCACCTAAATTTGTGTCTTTTTGCCCTCTTTTCAGGCATACTGACCAGCCAGGTCAAGGCACACCTCAGGCCTTGGTGCTTAGGAGTATCACTTTCTCACTCGAAGACTCTGACTACAAATAAATATATATATATATGTATATGTGTGTATGTATGTGTGTGTATATATATATATATATATATATATATATATATATATATGTATGTATATATATATATATATATATATATGTGTCCTTTCAGTCCCCCAGTGCATACCAGCACTTACTTCATGCTGGTCCTTGTATATTCTCATGCATATTAAATACTGCACGAAGTTCACCTGTGTTTGCAGGGTCCTTCTGGTATACAGGTATACTTTTTTTACTATTTGCAGTTAATTATCATGGACAAGGTGAGACCTCTAGGGACATTTGCACTTGCACCCACCAAAGCCATGTCGGTGCTCTGTTTGTTCCCCCATAGGGGTTACCTTTTGCTCAGCCTCCTCAGTTCCCGTGTTGGATGTTTGTCGCTGCCGCCGCCAGTTGGGATCAGCAACTGGTCACCTGGCCCAGCCCATTGGTGAATATGGGGTCACTCATCATCTGACTGTCTGATCTGAAAATATCATCCTTGTTTTCCCACAGGTATGCTCCTACTGCTGCAACTCCAGCTAGAATCACATTAGTGAAAACGGTCTCCTATGTCTCTTAACTCTGGTATGCTCCTACTGCTGCAACTCCACCCAAAAACTGAAACACTGCTATCTTTTTTCTTATGTGTCTCTAATAATGCTGGTATGTTATTTTTACTTAACTGTCTGTAGACCTGTCCACATTACAATGCTTTATTATCTCCCTTGTCTTACCCCAAATTACGGCCCGTTTAACTTTAGTGCCCTCTTGCTAGTCTGTTTCTGACTTAAGAATTTTGCCCTGTTAACCAGCCAAGCTTTATAACCTCTTGATTGCTAATTGAAATCCACCCACACCCTACCCCTATCAGTATATATATAAGCTTCTCTTGGGGGAAGCATTTGCAGGGGGTACACATTTGCAACTTGGCTCTTTCTCAAAGTGGCAATTTCTAGAAGTGTAATGCACTTCTGACTCTGCACTTCAGCAAATGCACAAAGCGAAGGGACACAAGATAAACACTTTGAAAAACAGCACACAGACATCAGGTGAACTTGTTTACTCCTTTAGCACTTTTTCCTTGTAACATGCTTTCTCTACCACTGCTTTTGACAACTCTGTCCTCCATCCTAAAACTATCACTCCTTCACCTCTCTTCTCCCCCCCACAGCATATATATATCACCCTCACTTCTGTCCTGTCCTTATTACTGCACCCACCAACTCCTCCTAATTCTAAATTCACACACACTAAAAATCTCCAAGACCCTGGGGCATGTCCCTTCATATAAATCCCACTCCCATATTACCTCCCTCACCCTCTTGCTTCTCCTAACCTCTGGTGATATATCCCCAAACCCTGGGCCTCCATCATTTAACTGCACCCCATGCACCCATCACCCTGCACCCTCTGGCTGCAGCCACAATCAACACAATTTAGTTCCCATTTCTATTCTTCCCAAGACCAGACTCCCTTTCTCTTGTGCCCTTTGGAACTCCCGCTCTGTCTGCAACAAACTCACCTCTCTGCATGACCTCTTTATTGCCAACTCATTTAACCTACTCGCCATTACCGAATTTTGGCTCCACGAATCCGACACTGCATCTTCTGCTGCCCTATCCCATGGTGGTCTTCTCTGGACTCACTCCCCCAGATCCAGCGGATGTAAGGGAGGAGGTGTCGGAATCCTTCTAGCCCCACATAGCACCTTTCCGGTACTTCAGCCACCTCCTTCTCTGTCACTCTCCTCTTTCGAAGCACACTGCATTTGTCTTTTCACTCCAATTTCTCTAAGGATAGCTGTGATCTACAGGCCCCCTGGACCAGTATCAATCTTTCTTGAAGACTTCTCTTTCTGGCTACCCTACTTTCTTTCTTCTGAAATCCCCACAATCATTCTCGGGGACTTCAACATCCCTATTAATACTAACACTCCTTCCACTTCCAAACTTCTCAGCCTAACCTCCTCCTTTGACCTGAAGCAGTGGATACATGCTCCAACTCACTCAGAAGGCAATATCCTTGACCTCGTGTTCTCTCACCTTTGCACTCCATGCAACCTCTCTAACTATCCATTGCCTCTCGCTGATCACCACCTTATTAGTTTCACTCTCTACCTTTCCTTCACCTCCTCTCCCTCCAACCACCTTAAAGTTACCCGTAGAAACCTACGTCATCTCAACCCTTCTCTTCTCTACTCTGCTATCGACAACCTCTACGACAAAATCTCACCCCTATCCTGCACCAACCTAGCCACTTCTGTGTACAACGCTTCACTTCTAGCCTCACTGAACTCACTGGCCCCCTCACTACACACAGAATCAAGCCCAGACCCCTTCAACCTTGGCAAACAGATGATGCTAGAAGTCTGAAAAAACGTAGTCGTGCTCTTGAGCGCCTGTGGCATAAGACTAAGTCCCAGAGAGATTTCAACCAATATAAATCTGCCATCCAAAAATACAATTCCAGCCTCCTCTCTGCCAAGCAGACTTATTTTACCACTCTCATTAGCAACTTATCATCCTGTCCCCTGTCAACTCTTCTCCACCTTCAACTCTCTACTTCGGCCTCCACCCGCCAACTCACTCACTGCCCAGGAGATGGCCAATCACTTCAAACAGGAGATTGAAGCTATTCGCGCGGAGATCTCTACTGTGCCGACACCCTCCACGATTTACACTTTATACCCACAGGCACAATCATTCTTTCCCTCTTTCAACCCCACAACTACAGACAAAGTTGCTAAACTTACTTGCTAATGTCCACCTTACCACCTGCCCTCTGGGTCCTGTTCTCTCACAAATGCTACGTTCACCCTCTGGCCCTATGCTACACTCTCTAACCCACATCTTCAATCTCTCCCTCTCTGATGGCATCTTCCCTAACTCTCTAAATCATGCACTTGTCAGACCCATACTTAAAAAGCCCTCACTGGACCCATCCAATCTTAACAACCTATGCCCCATCTCCTTGCTCCCCTTCTTATCCAAACCTCTCAAACGTCTGGTCTACAACCGACTGAGCGTCCACCTCGCTGATAATGGCCTTCTTGATCCCCTTCAGTCTGGATTTCTTCCTCAACACTCCACAGAAACTGCTCTCCTAAAACTAACAAACGATCTACTAACGGCCAAAACCAATCGACACTATTCTGTACTCCTTCCTACTCCTGGACCTCTCTGCTGCCTTTGATACGGTTGACCACCCCCTCTTCCTCAAAAAACTACACGCCTTTGGTCTCCGTGACTGTACACTTAGCTGGTTCTCTTCCTACTTATCCAACCGCACCGTTTCTTATAACTCTACCTCCTCCTCGCCTCTTCCTTTCTCTGTTGGGGTCCCTCAGGGCTCTGTTCTTGGACCTCTACTATTTTCAATCTACACCGCCTCCCTGGGTCAACTGATGGCCTCCCATGGCTTCCAATACCACCTCTACGCTGACGACACCCAAATCTACTTCTCTACCCCTCAGCTCACTCCCTCTGTCTCCTCACATATCACTAATTTACTCTCAGATATATCAGTCTGGATGTCACACCACTTCCTCAAACTCAATCTAGCCAGAACCGAACTTATAATTTTTCCTCCCCATATGCCTCTTCCCCTGATTTCTCTGTCAAAATCGATGGCACAACTATAAGCCCATCCCCACATGCCAAGGTTCTAGGTGTAGTCCTAGACTCTGAACTCTCCTTCAAGCAACACATCCAATCACTGTCCAAATCCTGCCACCTCAACCTCTGCAACATCTCCAAAATATGCCCCTTTCTAACCAATGACACAACAAAGCTCTTAATTCACTCGCTGGTCATCTCTCGCCTCGACTACTGCAACTCCCTTCTCATTGGCTTACCTCTACATAGTCTATCACCTCTTCAATCCATTATGAATGCCACTGCCAGACTCATCCACCTTACCAATCGCTCTGTGTCTGCCACTCCTCTCTGTCAATCCCTCCACTGGCTTCAGCTCAGCCAAAGAATTAAATTCAAAATTCTAACAACTACGTACAAAGCCATCAACAATTTTGCCCCCAGCTACATTACTAGCTTAGTCTCTAAATACCAACCTACTCGCTCTCTTCGTTCCTCTCAAGACCTCCTGCTCCCTAGCTCCCTTGTCACCTCCTCCTATGCTCACCTCCAGGCCTTTTCCAAAGCCTCTCCAATCCTATGGAATGCCCTACACCAAGCAGTCCGCTTATCTCCTACTTTATTATCTTTCAGACGATCCCTGAAAACCCTTCTCTTCAGAGAAGCCTATTCTACCCACACCTAACAACTGTATTTTCATTTTTCCATCAGCTCATCCCCCACAGTTATTACCTTTTTGTTTCCACTTGACCCTCCCTTCTAGACTGTAAGCTCTAACGAGCAGGGCCCTCTGACCCCTCCTATATTGATTTGTATTGTAAATGTACTGTCTGCCCCCATATTGTAAAGCGCCGCGCAAACTGTTGGCGCTATATAAATCCTGTATAATAATAATAATACTCTGACCCCGAAAATTACTCACCTCCCTGTAAATCTTATGCAACACACACTCATTCGATTTACTACTTGTATTACAGAAATAGTAAAGCATTTACCCCTGAAGAGCGAGCATGGTCTCCTGAAACGTTGTCGGTTACTACTGATGCTTGTACATTTTTCTGATGTCTGCATATTGTTTATATACTGTTAACCATGTATGTGGATTGTTTTCTTTTCAAATTGTATGCATTTTTTATCACCCAGCATTTATTGCTGTTGTGTTTTATATGCGCAACAAAATGCAATAAATCTACCTTTTATACAATTACTATGTGTATTTTGGCTAACCATATTCAGCTCACTCAAAGTCCCAAGGTGAACCCTATATATATTTAAAGCACCAGTACTTGGTGCTGGGGTATCTGGATGACCTCCTGCTCAGAGATCACTCATTATAGGCTCTAGAACAGAGCATAACATGCACAGTGCGGTATTTGAAACGCTTAGGCTGGATCATAAATACCGAAAAGTCAGTCTTGAAACCAGCTCAAAGTTTAAAGTATTTAGATACGGTCCAAGCAAGGGTATTCTTGCCACCCGCAAGGATCTGTACCCTCAAGGATCAGGTGCGTCAGATAAGGGGCACCAGACAACCCTCCATTTGGCTCTGTATGAGTCTTCTAGGGAGGATGGTGTTCTCCTTCGAGGCTATGCCCAGTTCCATTCCAGGCCTATACAACAAGACCTCTTGTTGGCTTGGAACGAAAGAGGACAAGCCCTGGATTATCCAATGTGCTTATCTCCTCAGGCATGCTTAAGCCTAAACTGGTGGTTGCAGGATCAGAACCTGCGAAAGGGAAAATACTTCCGGTAACTTGGAGAGTAGTGACTACAGATGCCAGTCTCTCAGGCTGGGGAGCGACCCTGGAGGGGCTCACAGCTCAGGGGAAATGGTCGAGGACAGAACAGATCCTGCCCATCAGCGTCCTTGAATTATGGGCAGTACATCTGGCTTCAGGACTGCCCTATCAGGGTTCATTCCGACATTGCCACTGCAGTGGCCTATATAAACCACCAAGGCGGTACCAGGACTTGTTAACCTCTGAAGGAGGTGAACCACATACTACCCTGGGCAGAGGGACATAGGCCAATTCTATCGGCAGTCCATATCCTGGGAGTAGAGAACTGGAAGGCAGATTATCTCAGCCGCCAGCAGATCTGCCCGGGGGAATGGTCCCTACACCCAGGGGTATTCCAGAAAATTTGCCAGCACTGGGGGTGGCCAGAGGTCGACCTATTGGCACCCAGGTTCAACAACAAGCTATAGCAGTTTGTGTTCCGAACAAGGGATTCTCTGGCAATTGGAACAGATGCTCTGGTAGTACCATGGAGCCAGTATTCCCTGGTTTATGCTTTCCCACCGATCCCTCTCCTTCCACATTTGTTGCGCAGGATTCAGAGAGAGTAGGTTGCAGTCATTCTGGTGGCACCAGCCTGGCCCAGAAGGCCCTGGTTCCTGGGGATTGTGAGACTGACAATAGACGGGCCATGGACGCTTCAACGTTGGCCTGATCTACTGTCTCAAGGTCCTATTTTCCACCCCAATTTACAGTCTCTAAATTTGACGGCATGGCTATTGAAGCCAGGGGATTAAAGGACCGTGGCATCTCGAGGACCAGTGGTGTCTACCCTAGTGAATGCTAGAAAAGCTGTCACTAAGAAGATCTATCATGAGGTCTGGAAGACTTCTATTGCTTGGTGTGAAGCCAAAAAATGGCATGTTAGGAAATACGTGATTGGGAGAATCCTCTTTTCTACAGTCGGCTGTGGAAACCAGATTGGATTTGAGTACAATCAGAGGTAAGATTTCGGCCCTGTCAGTATTCTTCCAAAGGCCTTTAGCCTCCCATTCGCTGTTCGGAACCTTTTATGCAGGGGACAACTTGTTTTCTTCCCCACCCTTAGGTCACCTATCTGTCCTTGGGACTTGAACTTTGTGCTATCTGTGTTGCAGAAACAACCATTTGAGCCTATGAAGGAACTTCCATTAGACTTGCTGTCACGAAAGCTAGCCTTCCTGATGGCCATCACCTCGGCTGGAAGGGTGTCAGAGTTGGCGGCCCTTTTGTGCAGGGAACCATACTAGATCCTTCACCATGTTACGACCTGTTCTGTCCTTTTTGCCAAAAGTGGTGTCAGCCTTTCACTTAAATTTGGACATTATTTTGCCGCCTTTTTTTCTCTCAGCCTCGTTCGGCGTAAGAGAGAAGACTCCATTCCTTGGACGTTGTCCGGGCAGTCAAGGTTTATTTGTCTAGATCTGCAAAGATTTCTTTTTTGTTTTACCATAAGGACCCAAGAAGGGGCAGGCAGCTTCCAAGGCTTCCATTGCCAATTGGGTCCGTCAATTGGTCATTTAGGCCTACGGTCTGAAACGTAAAGCTCCTCCCTTTTAGGGTGAGAGCTCATTCTACCAGTGGTGTAGGAACCTCCTAGGCTTTTCGCCATCAGGTATCTGTGGCTCAGATTAGTAAGGCTGCTACCTGCTCTTCAGTGCATATGTACACAAAATTTTATCAAGTTGATGTTCCAGTAGCCGAGGATTTAGCCGCCTTCTGCAGTGTACTGCAGGCTGCCGTATAAGGTCTGTTGGCTATTGTTTGGCAGGGTGTCTCCCTCCCCTCAAGGCTATTTCTCTGGGACATCCCAGTAGGTAATGAATATTAGCCTAACTCTGTGTCCCATGATGTACTCAAAGAAAGGGATTTTAAAGGTAAGCATGACGGAAAAAATCCTATTTTTACTGATCCACTGAAGTTCATAAGCCGCCAGTGAGCCAGACAATCAGACAGAGGTAACCAGAGAGAACGTGCTGGATTATTTTCCCCACTTTAACCACTTCAATACAGGGCACTTAGACACCTTCCTGCCCAGACCAATTTTCAGCTTTCAGCGCTGTCGCAGTTTGAATGACAATTGCTCGATCATACAACACTGTACCCAAACTAAATGTTTATCATTTTGTTCCCACAAATAGACCTTTCTTTTGGTGGTATTTGATCACCTCTGCGGTTTTTATTTTTTGCGAAACAAATAAAAAAAGACCGAAAATTTTGAAAAAAAATAAAAGTTTTGCTTTTGTTTCTGTTAAAAAAAATTGTAAATAAGTTTTCTCTTTCACTGATGGGCACTGATAAGGCGGCACTGACAGGCACTGATACGGCGGAACCAATAAGTGGGCACTGACATGCGGCACTGATGGGCACTGGTAAGTGGCACTGATGGGTGGCACTCATATGCAGCACTGATGGGCATTGATAGGCGGCACTGATGGGTGGCACTGATGGGCACTGATGGGCACTGATAGGCGGCACTGATGGGCACTGATACGTGGCACTGATGGGCACTGATTTGAGGCACTGATGGGCATCCCTGGTGGCAGTGGTAGGCATTGAAGTGGGCACTGATTGGCAGCTGCCTGGGCACAGATTGGCAGCTGCCTGGGCACATTGCATTTCCCTCGGGGTCTAGCGTCATACCTGGTGGTCCAGTGTGGATGGCTTCCCCGGTGGTCCTGGGCGGCTTCCCTGGTGGTCCTGGGGAGGATCCAAGGGGGGGCTGTGCTGATAAACAATCAGCACAGACCCCCCTGTCAGGAGAGCAGCCGATCAGCTCTCCTCTACTCGCGTCTGTCAGACGCGAGTGAGGAGAAGCCGATCACCGGCTTTTAATATATACATCGTGATCAGCCATGATTGGACACGGCTGATCACATGGTAAAGAGTCTCCGTCGGAGACTCTTTACCTAGATCGGTGTTGCAGGGTGTCAGACTGACACCCCGCAACAACGATAGCCGCGATGCGCGCCCCCGGGGATGCGCAGCGGCTCGATATTCCTGATCACGTCATATGACGTCCGGTCAGGAATATCAAACCACTTTGCCGCCGTCATTTGGTAATAAGGCGGGCGTCAAGTCGTTAAAGGATCAGGCTGAGGATATGTGGAGCAGATCTTGAATAGCAAAAGCGAGCCACTTTAATTTTGCCAAAGCTAGTGTCGGCCAGCCCACAAGAATTCTTCAAGCCCATATGAGCTAATCCCGCCAGCAAACCTCCAATTCATCCCAGCAGATGTCCGTAGTAGCCAACTAGATGACAGAATCTAATAGAAAGCTGAGAAAAGCCGATAGGGGGTGGGAAAGGCCAATCAGGACCGGCAGCAACTGAACAGAGCCGTTACAGGCCTATTCAAGCCGCAGAGTAGCCGTCTCGGCATCGTGAGTCCTCCTGAACCTCTCCAATCTATGGTCCTCCAGCTCTTGCCACTCCACCTTCACCCGAGCAGACACGAGTGGACCCGAGTAGATACGTAGGCATCTGGAGGTTTCCTGATACGTTGCTGCCTATCAGGCAGATCCGAGGGGGGCCCGATGCCGCCCGCCCCCGCTGCCTACTTCAGCAACAAGGAACACCAAGCCTCCGTTCCTCCACCTGCCTCGTGCCGGCCACGACGCTCTACTCTTGGACCTCTTCCTGGACACTTTGGCATACCTCAGGTACTCCAGGATGGAGGAGCACAGGTGAGCTATACACGCTCGCTCACATTGGCATCAGGCCATGCCCCCGTCTTCCCCGATTCTATAGCTTTCACACAGACTAGATACACACAGTCTTGGGTTATTTTTACTTTTTGTATTTTTGTAGCAGATTTGGGCTATTTTTATGAAGAAAAACTAAGAAAAGTGTTTTGTTTTTGTTTTTTAATACTTGGTTTTTATTTTTTGCTATATAAATGAAAAAAATAAAGTGGTGATTACCTGCAAAAGAAAGCTCTGTTTTCCAAAAAATTACAATTAGTAATTGTCACTCAGTGTAACGGTGCTGAAACCTTAACATTGGCCTTTTTTCATTGTGGATAGAGTGGGGAGGGATTATAACTCTTGTCAGGTTTTTTTTTTTTTTCACTGTCTGCTCTTTCCTTTTTGACCTTTTTTCCATCATCATTGAAAGTAAAAGAAAATCCCAAATTTTGTGTTGTCCCCAGAAAAGTAATAGAGGGGTAATCTTCCAATGGGGACACTAGTTCTGATGACCTGGGGGTCCCCAAGCAAATTCCCTTAATTTCAGGGATTTCCTGTCACGTCCTGTTTGGCTAAAAATAGGGGAAAAAAAAGTTTTGCCTATAGTTCTACTTTTTGAGGGTTTTTTTTTCTACCTTATTTGCATTGAAACGACTCCTGCTTATGTGACTGCAAAGCTTCTAACTATTCAAGCCAAGCAGCTGCTGGGAGGGTCTGTGTCCTAATGACATCACAGATGATGCTAAACTGGGCGGGACAGAGACATTACGGGCAGACAGGGGGCCAGGCAGGAGACAGTCAGTGCTAAGTGGGCTGTGCTTTAGTTACTATACACAGGCAACAGTTTAGAGAAATGCCTGTGAGCAGCCACTTTCGGCTGCACAGGCACACCGTTGTAGGTTAGGCTCAGGAGATGAGACTGTTGTTTCTAATCTTGACAATCTGTAATTTAAAATTTAAGATAATGCATGATTTAAAAGTTGTATTTATTGTACATACTAAGCAAGAGCAGATTTTGATTTTTAAATGGAATTCTACTTTAAAGTGATTTATAAACATTTAAATTTTAAAAAGTAATGAAAAATAACAAACCAATCCTCTGTAATGGTTTTGCGCATAGCAGCCCAATCCTTCTCTTCTGGGGCCCCCTGCTGGCACTCCTTGCTCCTCCTGCTTTCTGACCACCCCCTTACAAGCCGCTTGCTAGGGGGGTTAGTTGTGCGTACTCGCACCATTGACATACATCGGAGCTTTGTCCCCACTCTTCCATCATAGGACTTGATTGACCGCAGCAGGAGCCAATGTCAATATCATTCTGCCCTGTGAGGAGGTAGAGAGCCACTGCTCTCGTGCACAGCGGAGATTAGGCTCAGATAAGTGAAGGAGGAATCCTGACACCGATTTTTTTTTTCTTTTATTAATGCAGAAAAACCTTAAAGCGGAGCTCCAGGCTCCTTCTACAAAAACAAATTCTGTAGCTGCTGACTTTTAATATTAGGTCACTTACCTGTCCACGAATCATACGGGGCTTCACCTTCACCATCATCTCCGGTAAGGAAATCTGGCAGCAAAGCCTTGTGGCTTCACAGCCAGTTCTCTACTGGACATGCGCGAAGTGCGCTGCACTTTGTGAATGGCCCAGTGGTGGGGGAAGGAGGAGGGAGGCTGAACATCCGGATGAGTTTGCCGCAGCTGGAGCGGTTATATTTGGTGATTGCCAGACGAAGTGAAGGTTTTGTGTTTCTGGGCTCCCGATTGGTCAATCCATGGGCTTTTTGCTACAAATGAACATGCACTTTTGGGGGTACTCCAGTGATGAGCAAGCACGTCTGAAACGCGTCCACTGAGCACCTTTTTTTGGATTGATGTTTGTCATGTTCGCTTGATTTTATGGACTTTCAATAAGTTCTTTTTGATTTTACTTCCGGATGTGCCGCCATTCTTCTTTGTTTCCATTGGATTTCCCTGGCTTAGGACCAGGCAGGCACCTGGATCTCTTCAGCAGCTCATCAGATCCTCACAGGTGGCTTTGAGCGGTGTGTTTCCAGTTCTTTCTCTCGTGGAAGTCGGTACCTGTCAAAACCAGGAGGCAGATGAGCGGAGCTTCCCCTTTTGGGCTCGGTTTTAAGGCTTTAGAACCAAAAGAATAAAAAATTTGTTATTTAACAAAAAATAATTATACCAGATATAAGCTTTAGGAAATAAAAAAGAAAAAAAATATTTAGATTTGATGATTCTATTGTCTAAAACCCTGGTGTCCAACCTGCAGTCTGCCAGCCTCTTGTGTAGTCATTTTAACGTTAAACTGCAGGTATGATTTTTACTACATAGTGGCCCTGCTTGGACCAATGCAAGTATGCATATCTCATGTATATTGTAGATCAGCATCTGACTGTGAATTTGTGCCACATCCAAAATTATTTATACATAACAGCAAAGGGGGTTCCCTAGTGGTGGACTTTTCAGGCACATGTAGCAATCATAAAAGAGGTATACTTGGTACAAATATTTATTGAATTAACATAATAAAATATAACAACTATAACATCTATTGTTTATAAATGTAAATCCATCAGTATTACAATCGTGTATATAGAGTTTTGAAGCAGTACTTTTTCAAACGACGCGTTTCAGAGTCAATGAAACTCCTTCCTCAGGGATAGCGTATGCTTTAAATAGTTATTAAACACTGCATTGGCTGACCTATCTATCTATCTATCTATCTATCTATCTATCTATCTATCTATCTATCTATCTATCTATCTATCTATCTATCTATCTATCTATCTATCTATCTATCTATCTCTCTATATATAGATATATCTATATATAGAGATATATAGATATAGATATATATAGATATATATAGATTATATATGTTGTACTCTTCAAAAAGAAAAGAAAAGCCCAGCTTGGATGTTACCGGCCTGAACAGCTACTTGATCCGATTCACTCTCATGTCATCTATCAATATATACACCTATGATCATCAACTTTTGAGCCTTCTTCAGGATTTGCCTCTCGGCCTCAGTGGAGCCTCAAGCATTTAGTTTACACCCACATTTCCTGGGCTTTTCTTTTCTTTTTGAAGAGAACAACATATATATACTCTTGGAGTACAAAAACCCACTTCGACCTGTTTACATCATCTCCAACACATAGATGTTTGTTCAATTTGGAATCAAGAGTATACTGGGCAGACAGACTTTGTCATTGTCGCTGTTTTTAATCACAATTTTTATGGAATGTCAAGTCAGCCAATACAGTGTTTAATAACTATTTAAAGCATACACTACCCCTGAGGAAGGAGTTTAATTGACTCCGAAAAGCGTCAGTTGAAAAAGTACTGCTTCAAAGCTCTGTATATACACGATTGTAATACTGATGGATTTACATTCCTAAACAATAGATGTTATAGTTGTTATATTTTGTTATGTTAATTGAATAAATTATATTTGTACCAAGTATACCTCCTTTTATAATTGCTACATGTGCCTGAAAAGTCCACCACTAGGGTACCCCCTTTGCTGGTATGTATGTATGCATATCTCAGGACTACTCCTGGTAATCAACACTACTTCAGTGATAGAATCTTCTAGGTCCGGTGTCGGGCGGCTTCCCTTCTGCATAGTAACCACAGGGGTTGCTTGCTCTCCTCTGATGAAGTCACGTGACGTGACGATACGCGTCAGGATTGGAGCACAGGAACTGTCACAGACTGACGATAGGATACGAGCTCGGCGCTCGTGGATGTTTTTTTACTATAGCCTTCTGGTAAATGTAAGTGTACCATGTTGTCTTTAACCTAATAAACTGATTTATATACGGGATCACGCTATGTGCACTCTCTTCCAACACTCCACATATATTCATCCCATTGTGATGAGCATTGAGGAAACAGGGACAGTTTGAAGACACCCTTTTGAGGTATACGAACTCTGCGTTCGTTGGATTGACGCCCACACTCATTTTACAAAAGTGAGTGCATCCCCCTTCTATGTCCTGTCCCCTTTTTCCGCTGTGGCCACCACAGAGTTATACTATATACTGTCTGCTTATGTTTTTTATATACCATCCTGCACACCCACCACCCGAATCGCCTGAACTACTGGATGGGACCCTTGCCTGCTGGTGATTTGTTACTGGATTACAAGCTGTTGTCTTGCAGCAGTAAGGGGAGCTGCTTGCGAGCACAGAGGTGTCCCCACTAAAGACCTTCTTCCCTTCCCTGTGGCTTGTGGACTTGCCTTTTGGAACTGATGACTCATTGTTTGAGCACTGTGTACTACAAGGTGGTGGGACTGTTCACCATTTATTTATTTACTTGGAGTCACCATTAAGTATTTGCTGAGTTACCACATATGTGCTAGTATGATACTAGCCCTTTTGCACTGAGATTTTTCTTTTGATATGCAATTGCTGAGTTACCACATATGTGCTAGTATGATACTAGCCCTTTTGCACTGAGATTTTTCTTTTCTTCTGTTTTAGTATTTACAATAATTTGTTTATGCTAGTATGATACTAGCCCTCATGCTCATTATACCTTTATATGTTGTATAATTTTTTCATTTTTCATTCACCTCTCTATACATTTGAGCTAGCCCCTTTCCCTTCCCCTTCCTCTTCCTTCCCCCTTTTTATCACAGCGCAATCACCACTTACTTTATTCACACCCCTTTTGTCTGTTTGGATCAGCCATTTAGGTGTTGCAGCAGTGCCCCTTAGCATAGGTATTTCTGACAGCGCAGGAGTTTCTTCATTATTTATCCATTTGCTCTGCACTGCCGCATAATCACTGAATATCTTGTATATTTTTTTTCTTAATAGATACTAATGCATTCTTTGGGTGGAGTGGAGTTTCTTGGTAGTAAGGTCACAATCTCCACCTCATCCAATCAGGGCCGTGTTTAGCTGCCTGTCCCATTGATGTAAATTCATGACCAATATGAAATCCGTGTGGGTGCCTGTCTGCGTTCGGGACCACATAGCTGCACCCACATGGATGTCCTATTGAGACACTGCAGCCCTCTGTACAGCCATGTCCTAATTGAAATTAGTGGGACTGCTTGCATGGAAAAACCTATGCATCCTCATGTGAGTAAACACCTTCACAAGCATACCGCATGTACGAGGCCTAGAAAATCAATAATTGTAGCAGTGCCGATTACTACAGTAATTTGCAGCATCCACAGAGACCTCTCAGGTATGATGTCAGGTCCTGGACTTGAACCTGGGACCTCTGCTGTGTCTGACAATGACTCTTCTCGCTGAGCTACCTCAGATGCTGGACAGTGCCCTGTCTGATCCATTGGGCAACCCTGCCTTGGGCCTTGACTTCTGCTGAACCTTGAACTCTTTGCTCCTCTTATGAACTTCCTGATTTAAGCCATGTCTCTGCACTTCCTGTTTGCCAGATTATTGTGCTCTCTCCAGTCAGTATCTCGCTCCTGCTGCCGTCAATATTTTACTACCACTCGTTATTGACCCTTCGCTTGTTCCTCGACTACACTTCTGTGTAACTAATTGTTCTTCAGCCTGATCCCTGATCCTGACAGAGCAATTCTTGTGGAGAACTAATTCTGTTTGGACACGTCAGGGGCCAAACCTGAGGCCCTTTTGTATTTACTGGGTTGATTAGCACAGGTCTAGGATGACTCCAAGTATTGTCAAATTAACCCATGCTGATGCTGCTATATTTGGCCTGGACAACTAGGCATCAGGGATGTCTGGTCATATAAGTGTTAGATCCCTCTTGTTATAGAAGAGCACAAAATGCATGCTTAGAATCTGGAAGGCTTAATATTTTAATTTAGATAAAACTTAACATTTTGCTATATATTTCCTAAAAAGTCCTAACTACAGATTTTCAAAAGTTGGGAATCACTGCAGTTAATTACTTGTATTGTGAACCATCCCTGTTGTTTTGTTGTACACTGTGTACTTCCTTTGCAAATAGCTGCAATATTCACATGGGTAAACCAGCATTCAGTGTATTTTTATTTATTTCAGGTACTTGTATAACACCATCAATTTTATGCAGTGCTTTACATTAATATTGTACATTCACATCAGTCCCTGCCCTCAAGGAGCTTACAATCTAAGTGTAAATACTTGTTTTGCAGGTTCTTTGCTTTGACATCACTCAGAGTTGTATTTTTGGCAGCATTTGGTCTGATGATCCTTATCTGTGCGGATCAATGGAAGAACAGAATCTGGCCTAAATTGGGAGGTGAGACATGGAGAAGATTGATGCAGCATTGCTGTGCTTTCTGTAAAGGTTTTTTAAAGGTTATAAAAAATGTAATTTTGTTATTTCCAATATTTGTATCTATACAACAATATATGGTGCAGCAAAGCCCATTTGTTCTCTTCCCAATCTCCTCAGTAGCTCCAGTTAAATTTGAGAAAATAAAAAAAAAATATGGTGTGTAGCAGAGTGAGAGGTAGCCAGGAAAAGTCTAGCTTGGTACACCATAGATACAAATAACTCTAACCCCTAATCCTAACCCTAACCTAAACCTTAAATTTAACCCCTTACCCTAACGGAAAAAATAAAATGAAAAAATTAATAATTATAATGAAAAAATAAATAAAAAGCTAATGGAAAAACTAAAAAAGCTGAAAAACCTAGCAACAGAAAATCTTCTCTATTGGATATTAAAAAAATGTCAAGGCTCAAAAACGCTGTATAAAAACGCGCAAGAAGAAAAAACGCTCAGATGCTACGCTTAGTTGTGAATGCTGCCTAAGGGTTCATGTACGCTACAGCTTCTAAGTTTAGGAGCTTTTGGCTTTTTTTTTTTTTTTGCCAAAGCTGCTAAACGCAACTTTTTAAAAGCCTTTGTGTCAATGTACACATAGGCTGTTACCTGAGTTTAGGAGCTGCTGCGGTTAGGTGAGGTTCAGTCTCCCTCTACTGCACGCAAAAGAATCCTTTTGACCGCTGGCAGCAAATCGTGGTAAAATTGCGGGAAAATTTTGCTGCATTATTACGTTATCCCGCAGCCGGCTGTCAAAGTAGGCTATGTGTATATGAAGCCTTAGCGTGGTCAGTTTTTAGTAGGAAAGCTAAGGGAATGGCATGGGTTTTCACACAAAGGAAGCTATACAAAGATAATAGGATACTTTTTCAGGGCCAGTTCACACCACATGCAATCCAGTGCATTTTTGTTCTGCATCAAAAACGCATGGAAAATAGGTTATTTTGTTTCCAATGGCATAGTTCACACCAGTGTGGTCAGTTTTCAGGGCTTTTCAGTTCTAGAAAAAAAAGTAAAACATGCTGCGTTTTTCCTGCACTGGAACACAGTAAAATGCACCAAAAACGCACTGGAATGCATGGGAGTGCATCGGACCCTAGTATAGTGAAATAAAAAAGTAAAAAAGCACCTGGAATGCTTCAAAAACGCATTAAAAACGTGCATGCAGAAACTCTTCAGGAATGGATCTGGAGTGCATTTTTGTGGTGTGAACCAGCTTTCTTAAAAGTACATGGTACAGCAGATACATATTGGGAATAGGGATGAGCTTCGAGTTCGAGTCAAACTCATGTTCGACTCGAACATTGGCTGTTCGCAAGTTCGCCGAACAGCGAACAATTTGGGGTGTTCACGGCAAATTCGAATGCCGCAGAACACCCTTTAAAAGTCTATGGGAGAAATCAAAAGTGCTAATTTTAAAGGCTTATATGCAAGTTATTGTCATAAAAAGTGTTTGGGGACCCGGGTCCTGCCCCAGGGGACATGGATCAATGCAAAAAAAAGTTTTAAAATTGGCTGTTTTTTCAGGAGCAGTGATTTTAATAATGCTTAAAGTCAAACAATAAAAGTGTAATATCCCTTTAAATTTTGTAGCTGGGGGGTGTCTATAGTATGCCTGTAAAGGGGCGCATGTTTCCCGTGTTTAGAACAGTCTGACAGCAAAATGACATTTCGAAGGAAAAAACCCATTTAACCACTTGACCACTGGGCACTTAAACCCCCTTAATAACCAGACCAATTTTCAGCTTTTGGTGCTCTCACATTTTGAATGACAATTACTCAGTCATGCAACACTGTATCTATATGAAATTTTTGTCCTTTTTTCCACACAAATAGAGCTTTCTTTTGGTGGTATTTAATCACCGCTGGGTTCTTTATTTTTTGCGCTATAAAAGAAAAAAGACCGAAAAATCTGTAAAAAAATAAATTTTTCTTCGTTTGTTATAAAATTTTGAAAATTAGTAATTTTTCTTCATATATTTTGGCCAAAATTTATTCCGCTACATATCTTTGGTAAAAATAACCCAAATTAGTGTATATTATTTGGTCTTTGTGAAAGTTATAGCGTCCACAAGCTATGGTACCAATATCTGAAAATTGATCACACCTGAAGTACTGACGGCCTATCTCATTTCTTGAGACCCTAACATGCCAGAAAAGTACAAATACCCCTCAAATGACCCCTTTTTGGAAAGAAGACATTCCAAGGTATTTAGAAAGATGCATGATGAGTTTTTTGAAGTTGTCATTTTTTCCCACAATTCTTTGCAAAATCAAGTTTTTTTTTTTTTTCTTTTTTTGTTTTTCACAAAATTGTCATATTAGCAGGTTATTTCTCACACACAGCATATGCATACCACAAATTACACCCCAAAACACATTCTGCTATTACTCCCGAGTATGGCGATACCACATGTGTGAGACTTTTACACAGTGTGGCCACATACAGAGGCCCAACATGCAGGGGAGCACCTTCAGGTGTTCTGGAGCACCCAGGCCAATTCTGACATTTCTCTCCTACATGTAAAAATCATCATTTATTTGCTAGAAAATTACATAGAACTCCAAAACATTATATATGTTTTTTTTAGCAAAGACCCTAGAGAATACAATAGCGGTCATTGCAACTTTTTATCTCGCACGATATTTGCGCAGCAATTTTTCGAATGCGTTTTTTTTGGAAAAAAAAACAGTTTTTTGCTTTAAAAAAAAACAAAACAGTAAGGTTAGCCCAATGTTTTTGCATAATATGAAAGATGAAGTTACGCCGAGTTAATAGATACCTAACATGTTACCTTTCAAAATTGCACACGCTTGTGGAATGGCGCCAAACTTCGCCACTTAAAAATACCCATAGGCGATGCTTTAAAATTTTTTACTGGTTACAAATTTTGAGTTACAGAGGAGGTCTAGGGCCAAAATTATTGCTCTCGCTCTACCGATCGCAGCGATACCTCACATGTGTGGTTTGAACACAGTTTTCATATGTGGGCGGGACTTGCGTATGCGTTCGCTTCTGCATGCGAGCACACGGAAAGGGGCGCTTTAAAAAAATTTTATTTTTTTTTATTGTTCATTTTACTTTATTTTAGTTTGACACTTTTTTCCCCCAAAAAAATTTTTTTGATCACTTTTATTCCTATTACAAGGAATGTAAACATCCCTTGTAATAGGAATATGGCATGACAGGTCCTCTTTACAGTGAGATATGGGGTCAATAAGACCCCACATCTCACCTCTAGGCTGTTCCTAAAATTAAAAAAAAAAAAAAAAAAAGATCCTGGCTTCGATCGTAGCGGTGAGTCGGTAGAAGCACCGGAGGGCGGCGGGAGGGGGGGCGTCCCCTCTCGCCTCCCGTAAGAACGATCAAGCAGTGTAACAGCCGCTATGATCGTTCTTATGGTGTAGGGTATCGCCGGCTAAAAAAGATGATATCTGAATGATGCCTGTAGCTGCACCCATCATTCAGATATCCCCGCACAAAGTCAAGGACGTCATATGACGGAAGGCGGGAAGTGGTTAAAACGCTTTTTTTTTTTAACACAAAGTTGTCCATTTATATAATATTTCTAACACACAGAATGTACACACCAAAAATGACCCCCCAAAATAGATTCTCCTACTCCTCCTGAGTACGGCGATACCACATGTGTGAGACTTCCACAGCCTGGCCACATACAGAGGCTGGGTATGGCTGAGCATGGCTGGGTATGGCTGAGTATGGCTGGGTATCACCGAGTATTGCAGAGTATGGCTGGGTATTGCGGGGTATTGCAGAGTATGGCCTGGTATGGCAGAGTATTGCGGGTTATGGCAGAGTATTGCAGATTTTTGCGGGGTATTGCAGAGCATTGCTGGGTATGGCAGAGTAAGGCTGGGTATTGCAGAGTATGGCTGGGTATCACTGAGTATTGCAGAGTATGGCTGGGTATTGCAGGGTATGGCAGAGTATTGCGGGGTATTGCAGGGTATGGCAGAGTATTGCAGGGTATGGCAGAGTATTGCAGGGTATGGCAGAGTATTGCGGGGTATGGCAGAGTATTGCAGGGTATTTTGGGGTATGGCAGAGTATTGCGGGGTATTTTGGGGTATGGCAGAGTATTGCGCGGTATTGCAGGGTATGGCAGAGTATTGCGGGGTATTCCGGGGTATGGCAGAGTATTGCGGGGTATTCCAGGGTATGGCAGAGTATTGCGGGGTATTCCAGGGTATGGCAGAGTATTGCGGGGTATTCCAGGGTATGGCAGAGTATTGCGGGGTATTCCAGGGTATAGCAGAGTATTGCGGGGTATTCCAGGGTATGGCAGAGTATTGCGGGGTATTCCAGGGTATGGCAGAGTATTGCGGGGTATTCCAGGGTATGGCAGAGTATTGCGGGGTATTCCAGGGTATGGCAGAGTATTGCAGAGTATGGCCGAGTATTGCGGGGTATTGTAGGGTATGGCAGAGTATTGTGGGGCATTGCAGAGGGAATTGCAGAGTATTGCACAGCATTGCAGGGCATGCAGAGTAGTGGGGATGGCTGAGCATGGATGGCTGGATGTCTCTGTGCAGCGCTGTGGGCACTACAGATGCAGCCCACAACGCTGCAGCCATCCATCCATCCGCCTCTCCGGTCACTGTGTACCGATCGGTACACAGGAGGGGAGGAGAGGGGGAGGGGAGGAGAGGGGGAGGAGAGGAACCGGCGTCATCAGATGACGCCGGTTTGTTTACATGTGATCGCTCCGTCATTTGACGGAGCGATCACATGGTAAACGGCCGCGATCAGCGGCCATTTACCGGGATCTGTGATGCGCCGGGTCCTCTGGACCCGGCGGTCACCGATGCTCTCGAGTGCGCGCCCTAGGGGGCGCGCGAGAGCAGAATTCTGGGAGGACGTCCCTGGACGCCCTCCCAGAGTTAAACAACCGCCCTGTAGCCGTCATTTGGCTATGGGCCGGTTGTTAAGTGGTTAAAACTACCCGCGGCTATTGCATTGCCGACAATACACATAGAAGTTCATTGATAAAAACGGCATGGGAATTCCCCACAGGGGAACCCTGAACCAAAAAAAAAAAAAAAGACGTGGGGGTCCCCCTAAATTCGATACCAGGCCCTTCAGGTCTGGTATGGATTTTAAGGGGAACCCCGCGCCAAAAAAAAAAAAACGGCGTGGGGTCCCCCCAAAAATCCATACCAGACCGTTATCCAAGCACGCAACCTGGCAGGCCGCAGGAAAAGAGGGGGGGGACAAGAGTGCGCCCCCTCCTAAACCGTACCAGGCCACATGCCCTCAACATTGGGAGGGTGCTTTGGGATAGCCCCCCAAAACACCTTGTCCACATGTTGATGAGGACAAGGGCCTCATCCCCACAACCCTGGCCGGTGGTTGTGGGGGTCTGCGGGCGGGGGGCTTATCGGAATCTGGAAGCCCCCTTTAACAAGGGGACCCCCAGATCCCGCCCCCCCCCCGTGTGAAATGGTAAGGGGGTACTTACCCCTACCATTTCACAAAAAAACTGTCAAAAATGTTAAAAAATGACAAACAGTTTTTGACAATTCCTTTATTTAAATGCTTCTTCTTTCTTCTATCTTCCTTCATCTTCTTCTGGCTCTTCTGGTTCTTCCTCCGGCGTTCTCGTCCAGCATCTCCTCTGCGGCGTCTTCTATCTTCTTCTCCTCGGGCCGCTCCGCACTCGTGGCATGGGGGGAGGCTCCCGCTCTTCTCCTTCTTTTCTTCTCTTCTTCTCTTCTTCATTTTCTTCTCCGGGCCGCTCCGCATCCATGCTGGCATGGAGGGAGCTTCCCGCTGTGTGACGGCGTCTCCTCGTCTGACAGTTCTTAAATAACGGGGGGCGGGGCCACCCGGTGACCCTGCCCCCTGACGCACGGTGACTTGACGGGACTTCCCCGTGACGTCACGGGGAATGCCACAGGGAAGTCCCGTCATGTCCCGTGCGTCAGAGGGGGGCCCCACCCCCCGTTATTTAAGAACCGTCAGACAAGGAGACGCCATCACACAGCGGGAGCCTCCCTCCATGCCAGCATGGATGCAGAGCGGCCCGGAGAAGAAAATTAAGAAGAGAAGAGCGGGAGCCTCCCCCCATGCCATGGGTGCGGAGCGGCCCGAGGAGAAGAAGATAGAAGACGCCGTGGAGGAGATGCTGGACGAGAACGCCGGAGGAAGAACCAGAAGAAGAAGATGAAGGAAGATAGAAGAAAGAAGAAGCATTTAAATAAAGGAATTGTCAAAAACTGTTTCTTGTCATTTTTTAACATTTTTAACAGTTTTTTAGTGAAATGGTAGGGGTAAGTACCCCCTTACCATTTCACACGGGGGGCGGGATCTGGGGGTCCCCTTGTTAAAGGGGGCTTCCAGATTCCGATATGCCCCCCGCCCGCAGACCCCCACAACCACTGGCCAGGGTTGTGGGGATGAGGCCCTTGTCCTCATCAACATGGGGACAAGGTGTTTTGGGGGGCTACCCCAAAGCACCCTCCCAATGTTGAGGGCATGTGGCCTGGTACGGTTCAGGAGGGGGGGGCTCACTCTCGTCCCCCCCTCTTTTCCTGCGGCCTGCCAGGTTGCGTGCTCGGATAAGGGTCTGGTATGGATTTTTGGGTGGACCCCACGCCGTTTTTTGGGGTTTTTTGGCGCGGGGTTCCCCTTAAAATCCATACCAGAGGTCTGGTATGGAATTTAGGAGGAACCCCACGTCTTTTTTTTTTTTTTTTTAATTTTGGTTCGGGGTTCCCTGTGGGGAATTCCTATGCCGTTTTTATCAATGAACTTCTATGTGTATTGTCGGCAATGCAATAGCCGCGAGTAGTTTTAAGTGGGTTTTTTTTCCTTCGAAATGTCATTTTGCTGTCAGACTGTTCTAAACACGGGAAACATGCGCCCCTTTACAGGCATACTATAGACACCCCCCAGCTACGAAATTTAAAGGGATATTACACTTTTATTGTTTGACTTTAAACATTATTAAAATCACTGCTCCTGAAAAAACGGCCATTTTTGAAACTTTTTTTTTGCATTGATCCATGTCCCCTGGGGCAGGATCCAGGTCCCCACACACTTTTTATGACAATAACTTGCCTATAAGCCTTTAAAATTAGCACTTTTGATTATTCATGTTCGTGTCCCATAGACTTTAACGGTGTTCGCGTGTTCGAACAAACTTTTTTCCTGTTCGCATGTTCTGGTGCGAATCGAACAGGGGGGTGTTCGGCTCATCCCTAATCAGGAATATGAAATGTTGGAGTAACAAACACTTTAATTGTAAGGTCAAAAAATTGAGGTGAGAGCACAAACTACACTATAGAAGAGGGTTAGGCAACCTTTTGAGCACAGTGTGCCGAAAAATGTTTTCAAAGTAATTGAGCGTGCCGATTTTATACCAAAAAAAGTCAACTTTACACTCTCAATCACAGGATTTTTTATAAAGTAAATGCTGTAAACTACTTTAGTAAGAAATTAACATCCTGCACTCTCGCGCCTCAGATCATCCCCAATGCCTGCAACTCCACACCTCAGATGAGCCCCAATTCATGCACCTTCACGCCTCAGATCACTGTGCCCCCCTGCAAATCTGTTTCACCACTTTACCTCCCTGCTAATCTGTCCCACCACTCTAACCCCCTGCACATCTGCTCCACCACTGGAACCCCCCTGCTCATCTGCCCCACCACTGTAACCCCCTGTACATTTGCAACCACCACTTGTACCCCCTTTCTCATCTGCCTCACCACTGCAACACCCTGCACATCTGCCCCACCTCTGTACTACCCTGCACATCTGCTTCACCTCTGTACCCCCCTGCTCATCTGTCCCACCACTGTAGCCCCATGTACATCTGCCCCACCACTGTACCCCCCTTTTCTTTTGTCCCACCACTGTAACCCCCTGCTCATCTGCCCCACCAATGTTCCACCTTTCTCAACTGCCCCACCAATGGTTCCGCCTTTCTCATTTGCCCTACCAATGTTCCGCCTTTCTCATCTGCCCCACCAATGTTCCGCCTTTCTCATCTGCCCCACCACTGTGCCTCCATGCACATCTGCCCCACCATTGTAACCCCCTTTCTCATCTGCCCCACGACTTTTCCTCCTGCACACTTGTCCCACCTCTGTTACCCCTGCTCTTCTGCCCCATCACTCTAACCCCCTGCTCATGTGCTCCACCAATGTACCTCCTTTCTCCTCTGCCCCAACACTGAACCCCCCCGCTCATCTTTTCCACCACTGTAACCCCCCTGCCCCATCATTGTCCCCCTTTTTATCATCTGCCCCACCACTGTACCTCCCTGCACATATGCTCCACCGCCGTTTCCCCATGCTCTTCTGTCTCACTACTGAATCACCTTTGCATCTGTCCTAACACTGAAACCCATCTGCTCATCTACCGCACTACTGTAACCTGCTTTCTCATCTACGCCACCAATGTGCCTCCTGCACATCTGTCTCACCTCGGCTCTTCTGCCCCACCACTGTAACCCCCTGCTCATCTGCCCCGCCATTACACCTCCTTTCACATCTGCCCCACTGCTCTACCCCCTGCTCATCTGGCCCAACACTGAACCCCGCTGCTTATCTGGCCCAATACTGAACCCCCCTGCTCATCTGGCCCAATACTGAACCCCCCTGCTCATCTGGCCCAATACTGAACCCCCCTGCTCATCTGGCCCAACACTGAACCCCCTGCTCATCTGGCCCAACACTGAACCCCCCTGCTCATCTGGCCCAACACTGAATCCCCCTGCTCATCTGGCCCAACACTGAATCCCCCTGCTCATCTGGCCCAACACTGAATCCCCCTGCTCATCTGGCCCAACACTGAATCCCCCTGCTCATCTGGCCCAACACTGAATCCCCCTGCTCATCTGGCCCAACACTGAATCCCCCTGCTCATCTGGCCCAACACTGAATCCCCCTGCTCATCTGGCCCAACACTGAATCCCCCTGCTCATCTGGCCCAACACTGAACCCCCCTGCTCATCTGGCCCAACACTGAACCCCCCTCCCCCTGCTCTCCTGTCCCACTGTTTTGAACCCTCCCTCTCATCTTTCACCACTGTACCTCCCTGCACATCTGTCCCACTGCTGTACCCTCCTTCTCATTTTCCCTAACCACTGTTCCCCACTGCTCATCTGCTCCACCGCTGTATCCTCTTCTCATCTATGATATGCGTGATATGCAAAGTGGTGAAAGGAAGCAGAGGTGACACATCTACCTGTCCTGGCACTCTCATCCTGCTGATCCACCTCTCGCATCCACCCTACGTGCTTGTATGTGATGTCACATACAAGCATATGGAATGGATGCTCAATAATGACCTCAGTTCAGGGGGCACTTTCTGAAAGCAGTGGGCCTGTGAGCAGGTTCATTAGTTGGGCCCCCGCAGCTGAGAAAAAGTGGTTGGGTGTGATTTTCATTGTGCTGAATACTGGCTGTGGCTTAAAGGGACACAGAGTGCAGGGGTTCAGTAGTAAGTGACACAAAGGTTCAGGAATAATTTCAACAAAGTTCCCAGAAGCTCAACAGTAATTCCATGAACTATCACCTGATTGTGGTTTTCTCAATCACAGTGAAATCCCTTCTTTCTGAAATTGGTAGTGGTAACCAAGCGAGTCATCTTCCTCCAGATGGTGGGCGGGGCTAGCAGGACTGTGATTGGCTTTAGCAGTGGCCAAGACAACAGCCCTCCTCCTGGAAACAGGGACTGCCCCCTAGCAGAACTTCACCCAATCTCTTCCCCATCACAAAAGCTGACAATCGTAGGGTTTAAGGTTGAACTGGATGGACTTGTGTCTTTTTTCAACCTGACTATGAAACTATGTAACTATGTAGCTACAGCAAAGTTAGAGAACCAAACAATGTTTCCCATCTTTTACAATGTGTGGGGGGCACAGTGCCTCCCCCTCAGAACAGGTGTGGCGTGGGGAATTCTGAGATTGGAATGCATTAGTGTTTCACTGACACTTCTCTGCGCTGCTCTGTTAAAGGGGAGGGAGTCGAGTGCCGGCAAAAGAGGCTTCACGTGCCACTAGTGGCAACAGTGCCAGGGGTTGCCTACCCCTACTATAGAATAAAGCATAGAAGAAAAATGTCACAATACAAGTACTTTAACCCCTTCACGCCAACGTAACGCATATATGCAGCCTTCTGCTTCAAGTAGTTGTACCCCGGTATCGTTTTTTTTAGAGCCGACGGTCGGCTTTCTTGTAGTGCTGTACCATTCTGGAGAAAATAAGAATCACAATTTATTATTTTTTGCTTAGAATAAAGATCACAATTACCTCACAATTCAAGAACTTTTTCTATTGTAACCACTAGCCGACCAGCTGCCATCATTATATGGCGGCAGATTGGCTGTACGGCGGCCCTTTAAACGGCCTTAGCAGGCGCGCGCTTCCACGTGACGTAGGAGCTGATGCATGTGCCTGGTGGCCGCAATGTCCGCCGCGCAAATGCGATCGCTCCCAAGAGAGAGGGAACGGGGGATCTATCAATGTAAACAGACAGATCCCCATTCTGTCAGGGAGAGGAGAGAGATCTGCTGTTTCTAGTGATTAGAAACAGCCATGTCTCTCTACTCCCAGTCACTACATTTCCCCCATAGTTAGAAACACCTCCCTTGGACACACTTAACCCCTTGATCGCCCCCTAGTGTTAACCCCTTCCCTGCCTGTTACATTTATACAGTAATCAGTGGCTATTTTTAGCTGTAATCACTGTATAAATGTCAGTGGTCCCAAAAAAGTGTCCGATCTGTCCGCTACAATCCCGCTAAAAATCGCAGATCGTCGCAATTACTAGTAAAAAAAAATGGCATAAATCTATCCCCTATTTTGTAGACGCTATAACTTTTGCGTAAATCCAAAAATATCTCTGACCACTCGTTCATCAAAGGAGAAGGGGAACCAAGCGGCACTAGCAACAGCAGCTGCAGCTAAGTTGGAAAGGTACGCACATACCCCTACACCATCTCCAGCTAAGGGTAATCAGCAACCCCAAGAGAAAACACAGACGGGAGGTACCGGGGACAGAAAGATTCTAGGTAAAATGTCAGCAACACTGCCCGCCAATACTAAAATAGTGCGCAAAAAAAGCCCAGAGAGATCTCCTGGGAAAAGCTACCGAAGTCACCCCTGATTTAAGTATAACCAGTGAACTAGAGCCCACATTAAAAGATGTACTAAGTGCAGTAAATTCTTGTAAGGGATCATTGAGTAATCTGTGTGATCAGATAAGGGGCCTCAAGGAAGAGCTATGCATTATGAGCCAAGAATTTCAAAAAACAGTTGAGAGAACAACTATCCTCGAGGAGAGGCTAAGCCAAGTCAAAGATATTTTACACCTAATGAGGCAAGAGTTTAAAACAATGCAAGCCCAGTTGGGCGCATATAAATCTAAAATGGATGAAATAGAAAATAGACGTGCAGGCACAATGTGAGGGTATTGGGCCTCCCGGAGAGAAGCGAGGGCTCCTGCCCTGTAGAGTTTATGGAGAAGTGGCTCAGGGAAGATTTTGGGGCAGAGACTTTTTCCCATCTCTTAGCCATCGAGAGGGCTCATAGAGTACCTACCAGAGCTACTCTATCAGGAGGTTGCCCTAGACCAATGATTATGAAATTGTTCAGCTACAAGGATAAGGTGACATTGATGCAAAAATCCAGAGAAATGGGGGACATTTTTTATAATGGAGTGAGAATTTCACTGTACCCAGATTATTCTCCGGACTTACAAAAGCGAAGGGCAGGATTCATGGACATTAAGCGCAGCCTACGGAACTATAAAATTCCATACGCTTTGCTGTATCCAGCGTGTCTGCTTATAGTGGTTTTAGGGGCAACCCATTTTTTTTATTCTATTGGAGGGGTTACAAAGTGGCTCAAAGATAACAAAAATAAATTATAGAGCTAGAGCATGAAGAAGTTAAATAACCAATGTTAAATGTGTTTTTTTTTTTTTTTTTTTTTTTTAAAAGCATTGGTTGAACTATTTTTTTTTTTTTTATTTGAGGATGGTAGCTGGGGGGGGTGGATGGTTGGTGAAAGACATTAATGAGAGATGGGATATGGTTGTATGTTAACGTTTTTCTGGCAACATTGATACACGGGAATTGGGTAAAGGGGAGGGAGGGTAGGGCAAGTAATAAAGAATAAGGAAGATTACTCACAATTACGCTGGGTGGTGGAGTATTGGGTTGAAGGGGTAAGAAAGGTCACACTGTATGCCCCCAGGGCTAGCCTAGTTAGGCAAACGGGGAGGGTGGAGGGGTTATTTAAGGGTAAGAAAGTAATTGAGGCTCAAGGAACAGTAGGATGGAGTGGTAAGGAGGCAAAAGTGAGCAGTAGGGGAAGGGTAGGTATGTGTCACATTGCACAGAAGCAAGGGGTGGGCAGAGGAAAAAAAAATAGAGCACACACGTTTAAGTCACTCACCCTTATTAAAGAAGAGAAAAACATTTTTAAAAAGAGTTGGAGGACATTGAACAGGAAACAAGGGTTTTCTTTTCTTGCTCTCCCTTTTTTTCACATTATCATTGATTGTAGTTTTGGAGGTCACAGCTGAATTAAAACAAATGACACGCTGTCTGGTAGGACAGGAACACTCGATAGGCTGGGTTTGGCAAAAGGGTTTGTTTTATTTACTGTTACTTATTGTTGCTGCCTTTAGGCCACCTCCTCTTTCAGTTCTAATTCTTTCTTTTTTTTTTTGTGCTGTTTTTTTTTTTTTTTTTTCTCTTCTTATTTGTTTTTTTTTCCTTTCAAATGTCGTTTAGAACCTTGGGAATAAGCTCATGGAACATTAGGGGAATGGGTGATCCCATCAAAAAAGCTACTGTATTTTTGGAACTAGAATCCTATGGTGCCGAACTGATATGCCTGCAGGGAACACATTTAACCAATGATTCTAAATCACTAATCCAGAACAAGAAATTTCACACACAATTTCATTCAGTTTACTCCTATTCTAGGGGAGTGAGCATATTGGTAAAGAAAGGGGTATTATTTTCCTGCAGGAATGTTAGAATAGACACATTAGGTTGGTATATCTTTTTGCATTGTTTAATAGAGGATAAACCACTCGTGATAGCAAACTTGTATATTCCTCCCCCATTTAAGATGGAGATTTTGTATCCATTGTTAGTTTGTGGAGGACAAAGCTAATACCCCGGTTATAGTGGTGGGGGATTTTAACGCGGTGCTCAATAATAGTCTGGATAGGTTTCCCCCAGGGGCTCGGGCGGAAAGGGCACCAGAAGGACGGTTGGTCCAGTTCCTTGAGGTGATTGGATGGTGTGACTTATGGAGATCCCGTAATCCAAACGACCGGCAATATTCTTGCTTTTCGGGGTCACACCATAAACTCTCTCACATCGATATGGCCATAGGCAATAGCGAAGCACAATGCCTAATAAATAAAGTACCGGCCAAGAGGGATATCAGATCACTCGCCCCTGACATTAACGGTAAACGTACATGACAGACATATCCAGAGAGTGTGGAGAATAAACCCAATATGGATGGAGATAATAGGGGACACAGGAGAAATAACTAACATTAAAGGAGTTTGTAGAACATAATACAGGATCAGCGTCAGAGGGGGTGGTTTGGGACTCCTTAAAAGCATTCCTAAGGGGGCTCTTAATCCAACAGGTAACAAAGGCAAAAAAGAAATCAAGGGCACAGGAAGAGCACATTAGAAAAGAGGTGATCGAGTCAGAGAGACAATACGTGACAGACCCAAGTCCAGAGAAGCAGAAGATATGTTTTAAGAAGCAACAGGAGTATAAAATGGAAATAATTAGGAAAACCGAAAATAGGAGACTCTTCCAGAGGCAAAAGTGCTTTGGAGAAGGGGAAAAAGTGGGTCGTATGTTGGCACTTTTAGCCAAGACTAATTCTCCCTCTTCAACAATTTCTATGATCAGGACATCAAGCGGCGAAATCTCGTCTGATCCTCTCATGATTACGGAGACGTTTTTTGAATTTTATAGTGAGCTATATAAGTCACGACGGCGTTCAGAATGGGGAGAGATGGATAGATTCCTAGAGGGTGCTAAACTGCCGACTCTTTCGGCAAATGATAGGAACAGGTTGGAATCCCCCATAGCCTTGGAGGAACTGAAGCAAGTAGTGGCGGATATGTCCAATCAGAAATCCCCAGGCCCAGATGGGTTGCCCTTAGAAACCTACAAATACTATGGGGAGGTGCTACTCCCAGGGGTTAGATTGCCCTCTTCTATGTTAGAAATCAACATAGTATTAATACAGAAAGAAGGGAAAGACCAACTTGACACATCCTCCTACTGACCAATATCATTGTTATGCTCTGGCATCAAAATTTTAGCAAAAGTATTGGCAATTAGGTTAAATAAATGTATTTTCAAAACTTGTACACCCGGATCAGTCAAGGTTTATCTCTAACAGGTCTACCAGCGTAAACATCAGAAGGGCATATATGAACCTCCAGGCCCAAGTAGAGAATAAGGGTTCTAGGGCTGTTTTGTCCTTGGACACAGCCAAGGCATTTGACAGCCTAGAATGGGGGTATCTCTGGTGGGTACTGGAGAGATTTGGTTTCGGCCCTTCATTTATTGGACGGTTGAAAACATTTTACAATCACCCAAGCGCCAGATTAAAAATCAACAATGAATACTCAGTAAGGCTTCCTCTTGAGAGAGGGACGAGGCAGGGGTGTCCGTTATCACCCCTGTTGTTCGCCCTGGCAATGGAGCCATTTGCAGAAGCAGTGAGATGTTTGACCGAACTGCAGGGATTCAAGAGAAAATGCGGGGAAGAAAGGATAGCATTATATGCTGATGATGTTCTATGTTTTCTGGGTGACACGGGGCCTTCTTTAGAAAAAGTGATGCAGTTGGTTGAGAGGTTCGGGAGGTTTTCGGGCCTGGTAATCAACTGGGAGAAGTCAATGCTTCTGCCGATTGACTCAATTGCTAGCACCCCCTCAAGTGGAATATCCAGGCTAAAAGTAACAGAGAAGATTAAATATCTTGATATAGTTTTGTCAAATGATCCTAACCAATATATTGGGGATAATTTAGTCCCACTTCTAGCAAAATTTAAAAGGAAAAGTGACATCTGGTGTCGACTTCCTCTGTCTGTGGCGGGGCGAGTCAACTTGGTCAAAATTATATGGATGCCACAGTTACTGTACATACTTCAGAACTCCCCAGTTTGGATTGGGAGGAAATGGTTCCTAAGAGTACAACCCCTCTTTAGGGAGTTAATATAGAAGAAAGGGCAGGCCAGGATCAGTTTACAAACCTTGCAGCGATCCACTAGAGAAGGGGGAATGGCGGTCCCCCACCCATATAGTTACTATCTGGCTGCTCAATTGCAGCAAATAGGGGATGGGGGATCCCAGGAGGGGCGAATGCCAGTGGTAAAATTATGTTACAGGGCAATCCACATAAATCTCTAGTGGAAGCATTAGAGGCAGGTTCGCTTCAGTGCTAGCTGCCAACATATAAATTAGTTACTAAAGTTTGGCAGTCAGTTAAGAGAACTATCGGGTATAGGGGAGTTACCGAATTTCCACCCATCTGGCATAATAAGCATCTGCAGGAACTATTAACTATAGAAAAAACATGGGAAAGCCTTGGAATATACAGGTTAATCCATCTTTTCGACGGCAATAATTTAAAATCCTTTTGCTGAGTTGAGACAAGAATATGGAATCCCAAACAAAACATTCTACTGCTACTCACAGATCAGACTCGCCTTGGACAGTCAGTTCAGGGACTGTCCATTGGAATGGTGCAAGATACCCCTTCTTAATAAAATAAGTAGGGCAGACATCAACAAAGGTTTAATAGCGGCGACATATGGGCAAATAACAGACAGAATTAATACGCTGGAAACATCCTCTGGTACCAGGGAAAGATGGGAGGCTGATGTGGGGGAGATAGCAGAGGATCAGTGGAAAAGGATTTTGGAATTCGGTCCACTGGTGTCAGTCTCTCCATCGCAACAAGCTTCACATCTCTTGCTGCTACACAGAGCTTACTAGGAGGAAGGTTTAGCTAAATCGAGAGAAAAACAGGTGGAAGGAAGAAAGGAAAGAAAATAACCTTGAACAACTGTTGTAACTATGGCATAATGTAAATCAGTCTTACTCCATATACGGTCCATTGAGAAGGGTGGGGGGAGGGAAAGGGGCAATAAGTAAACAACAAAAAGGGAAAATATCGGTAATGCATATATAAATGATTATGGTTTGATACTTGATTTTAATTGTATATGTGAATGAGCTCAAATGTCAATGTTGAAAACAATAAAAAGTATTGAAATTTATAAAAAGAAAAAAAAACAAAATCCAAAAATATGTAGAAGAATACAAACTGATGAATAAATTTGTGTTTTAAAAAATTTTGGGGGGATATTTATTAAAGCAAAGTAAAAAAAAATATATATTTTTCTTTATCGTACATCACGGGACAGAGGACACCATAGTAATCACTATGTGGGTATATAGGCACCTTCAGGTGATGGACATTGGTATACCCAATACAGGAAGTTCACTCCCTATATAACCCCTCCTACCAGGAGTACCTCAGTTTTTTCGCCAGTGTCTAAGGTGTTGGTCACGAGTGAAGATGTGCTCTGAAGATCTCCAAACTGGAGGGATCCTTGCTGGATTTAAACAGCCTCCATAGACCGGATCCATCCAAAGTGCCACTGCGGCCAAGGTGGATGGTACCCGGGCCTTGTATACGAAGCATGAGGTTTTGCCTGTAACGCCTCTCCTTGCAGCGCTATACCCCAGGACCCAGGGCTTTTTGGTTATGCCTACATTACCTAAAGAATAGGTGTGCACAGCCTATTATATTAGGGTGTGCACCCCAAAGCTCTAACACAAATATGTATGTGCACATGTGCACAGGTTTTTTTGTTCAGTTTGCTAGCTGACAGGTTATTGCATCTATACAAGCGATGTGGATGCAAGGATCCCCCTTGGGGGGCATTGTATTCTGACAGCGGGGACTCTCCACTGTCAGTATACACTGATTAGTGCTGCAGTCGATTTGCTGCAAGCTGCTAATTGAACAAGGTTTCAGGCTGGGTTCACAATTCATGTGAATTGGATGCAGGATTCCCCACATCAAATTTGCATGGTAGGAGATTGTGACCAGCTCTCTATGGAGCCAGTTCACATATCTCTGCTGTGGCTCCGGTGCAAATTGCACAAGGGTCCTGTGCATCTTTTTAGTCCATTTCAGGTCTGAATTCAGCCTAAAAATTTGGGCTGAAATTGGACCTGGAACAGTGAATGGAGATGCACTGGACCCCTGCTGTGAGCCGCATGCGACAATAGTGTGAACCCAGCCTTAAGCGGTCCTGTTTAAGAGAAGCTGATCTAATGATTGGCCTCTGTCTTACAGGGATACATTTAAATTTAGCCAGTTCCTGCTGAACTTGACAAATCTCAATCTGTACCCAGCTTTGTTTTCTCCAGCAGGAGTCCACCACTGCTGTGACTTATCCCCTTTAGCTCCTATGTAAATAACTGGTTGTGGTCACACTCCCGCCCTCCCATCATACTATACAGGGTTAATGTCCCTGTATGGTATGAGATGTTGTCAAGGCGTTGGGTGAAGGAAGACAGCTTGGAATCAGGTAAGACCACTTTCACACTGAGACGCTTTACAGGCGTTTTAGCACTAAAACTAGCGCCTGTAAAGTGCCTCTCCTGTCACTCCATTGTGAAAGCCCTAATGTTTTCACACTGGAGCGGTGCGCTTGCAGGACGTCAGAAAAAGTCCTGTAAGCAGCATCTTTGGGGCAATTTAGGAGCAGTGAATACACTGCTCCCAAAATGCCCCTGCCATTGAAATCAATAGCCAACGCTGTTGAAGCACCTGCAAAGCGATTCGGCAGCGGCGCTTTTAACCCTTTTTTGACTGCTAGCGGGGGTTAAAAGCGCCCCGCTAGCGGCCGAAAAGTGCCGCTAAAACCAGTGGCGCTTTGCCACTACTGCAACCAGCGCCTCAGTGTGAAAGTGCCCTAAGTGAAAAAGGATATCCCTTCCTCCCCTCACACTGCGTGAATGAACATTCACTTTCCTGAAGTTGGGGCTGTATTATAAAATCACATTGCTTGGTGTTTATGCTAACATTTTTTGACAGGACTTCTGAGGTGCTACATAAATGTATTCCACATATATACTATATCTGATTAAAAAATAATGATTTTAATAAGATATAGTGTGAATAATGAATATATCTATGTAACAGAAGTCCCAGTAATTCATATCCTCATAAAAGAAAGTTACTTTCCTTTCAGTAAATGGTCCCTGCAAGGTGCAGGGCAGGGTTACAGCACAGCATTGTATAGAAGGCAGAGAATGTCAGGACTCGCATGTGGAGAAGATGCAGGCTGCCATCCATCCTTCCTCTGAGATCTTCAGTCGGCCCCAAGGAAAGTTGTGCTGTGTACTTTGGCAGGAAGCAGTGCTGTTACTCCACTGTGATCATCTCTTCCTGCTCCGCCCACCTGTACTGAAGCTGTGAAAGCCCCGACTTGTCCAGAGAACAAAAGACAGTCTTCCCTTTTCAAGCTTTTTGTGGCAGCACGAAGCATTGGATGTGGTGGGCTCTGGTAACCCCTTACTCCTGTCAGTATTGCAGCCACCAGCTGCGGAGTAAGCAGTCAGGAATCCAATGCTGCCTCTAAAGTCCCGGCTACAGCATCTCAACTGAGAGCTGGCGGCGGAGTGATATGCAGCTGTCAGGGAAGCTGTAGCCAGAACTATAGGGAAATGCGGCTGCCTGACTGCTTACTCTGCACCCAGTAGCTGTAGTTCTCCCAGGAAGGATATTGGCATCCAGCTGAGAAATAGTCCCACTCCCAGCACTACAGGTTAGCAGGGGTGCCAAAATGGAGTTATCTCAAACACATTCTGACCCTGGGGTGTACCTGGGCATTAGGGTGTGCCCAGGCACACCCAGCACACCCCGTGCACGCGCCTATGACCTAAAGTTTTTCCTGGCGGGGTGCTAAAAAGGGACCCGGTCTTTGAAGGTTTGCTAACGCAGCCTGCTGTGATGGGTGAAGTTTGGATCTGTCTGTTACAGCAGATCCTGCAGCGAGGATAAGGTAAGGGAAGAAGCCTGGGAACTGTAAAAAGTCCACCTATGTTTTTTTTTTTCTTCCATGAGTAAAATTTTGTCATGCCTTAAAATATCCACTAGAGGGAGTAAATGTACATACCTTGATACGTTGCTTCTCAGTCAGCTCAGTGTCCAGCTTAAACAGGTCTCAGCCAGGGGGTTGAGTTTCCAGCCTTTTTCTTCTCCCCCCTGGGGAAACGAAGGGGCTAGAAGGTACAACAACATTGTACTGTGTTGTACAGTGGGTACATTTATCTTAGTCTCTGCATGCCTAAAACGGAATCAGTTGAAAAAACAATTCAAGCTTGATTCCCCACAATAGCATAAAGCTTTATTTTTCTCCCCAGCCCTTGTCCATATTGGTTTTACGAGGACAGAGCCTCCCTGCCTATGGGTCTGCACTGGCAGACCCGCATGCAAGCCCCGCGCGTGCAAGACTGCTGTTAATTTGAAACGGGGCGGGTTAGTGGAGAGGGGGTGTGGCTTAGGTGCGGCGCCGTGTGCGGGACGTAATTTCCAGGAGGAGCACACGGCGCAAGCGCTGCGGATGCGAGCAGAGCTCGCACCTGAGGCTTTTTAATAGACACTTCTCATCAACAGAAATCTCTATCAGATTCAACTCAAGAGATGGAAGTCTGACACACAGGACATAGGAGCACTGGGGCACGTAAGGAATGCATGCAGGCATTTCTAGTACAGGAGATACATTTTTACTCAGCACCAAGCTGAACTCTATATAGCGGCATTGTATTGCTAGACTATTGCTCAGCAAATAGTGCATTTACTTATTGCCTCTGCGTTTGTGCTTGGCACTATGACTTCCAAAAAAGACACGCCTCCACACTGTCATCCTCTCCGGAATACCAGATATGGCAAGCCAGGGTGAGTCATTGGAACCAATTGGTGGTGCAGCTGCTTCTCACATCTCAGCCCCTGTATACGTGAATAAAGATGTATTTTCCTCTACCCTGCAGGGCCTAAAAGGAAGATTAGTGGCTTTAATCGCATCCTCCATCCAAAAGGATAGAAATCGTGTTGGATCCCCCTCCCCCACCTCAGACCCTTTACCAAGGGAACAGTGGGTACAGGATATGGTGTTACCTCAGGCGAAACCTTCACAGCCTTTTCATGCGTTTCCTGTCCATGCATTGCTAGAAAAGATTATTTTTGCTGAATGGGATCACACGGGTAAGCATTTTCCTCCCTCCAAAGAGATTCTCAGTTCTCTATCCCTTGGAGGAGAAATTCACCAAAAAATGGAACGTACCAGCAGTTGACGCTGCAATTTCCAGTGTGAATAAAAGTAACTTGTCCTGTAGACAATGCACAAATGCTTAACCACTTCACATCCGGGCCATTTCTGACACTTCGCTCCTACATGTCAAAAATCATCTATAATCTATAAAATTACATAGAACCCCCAAACATTATAGATGTTTTTTTTAGCAGAGACCCTACAGAATACAATGGCGGTCATTGCAACTTTTTATCTTGCACGGTATTTGCGCAGCAATTTTTCAAACGCGTTTTTTTTGGAAAAAAAAACAGTTTCATGCTTAAAAAAAAAACAAAACAGCAAAGTTAGCCAAATTTTTTTGCATTGTGTGAAAGATGAAGTTACGCCGAGTAAATAGATACCTAACATGTCACGCTTCAAAATTGCACACGCTCGTGGAATGGCGCCAAACTTTGGTACTTAAAAATGCCCATAGGCGACGCTTTAAAATTTTTTACTGGTTACATGTTTTGAGTTACAGAGGAGGTCTAGGGCCAAAATTATTGCTCTCGCTCTAACGTTCGCGGCGATACCTCACATGTGTGGCTTGAACACCGTTTTCATATGTGGGCGGGACTTACGTATGCGTTCGCTTCTGCGTGCGAGCTCACGGGGACAGGGGCGCTTTAAAATTTTTTTTTTTTTTTTTTTATTGTTAATTTTACTTAAAATTTTTTATTTTGACACTAAAAAAATATTTTTTTTTTTTGATCATTTTTATTCCTATTACAAGGAATGTAAACATCCCTTGTAATAGGAATATGACACGATCAGTCCTCTTTACAGTGAGATATGGGGTCAATAAGACCCCACATCTCACCTCTAGGCTGGGAAGCCTAAAATAAAAAATAAAAATAAAACGATCGCCGCTTCACAGCCGAAGCGGCGCCGTTTTTTTGAATGCAGAGGCCGGGCGTGACGTCATAACATCGCGCCCGGCCTCCGAACGATCATAGAGACTCCGGCGACCATCTGGTCCGCCGGAAATCTCTATGGTGAACATCCGGCGCCGGCGGATCCGCTATCCGACTCACCGATCGCTGAGGTGAGTCGGTAGTAGCACCGGAGGGCGGCGGGAGGGGGGGGATGTCCCCTCCCGCCGCCCGTAAGAACGATCAAGCGGCGGAACAGCCGCTATGATCGTTCTTATGGTGTACGGAATCGCCGGCTGAAAATGCCGGTATCTGAATGATGTCTGTAGCCTCAGACATCATTCAGATATAAGCCCTGAAAGTGGAGGCCGTCATATGACGGCCTCCGGATGTCAAGTGGTTAAGGATCCAACAGATAAAAGGTTGAAATTCCTGTTAAAATCCTCTTTTTTTTCCTTGGCCTCAGCCTGCAGTCGCTGCAGTAGGCATCTGTCAGTCCCTAAAGGACCAGTTTAGACAGGCCCTTAAGGAGGTCCCTGTACAACAAGCCCAGGATTTGGCCGAACTACCAAAAGCATTATGTTTTGCCTTAGACGCCATGAAAGACTCCATTCACCAGGTCTCCCGCCTTGCTAAATTGGTCAGCCGAAGCACCTTACAAAAGGCTCCTGACTGGTTTTCCTTTTCATGGGGATCAGCTATTTGGGGATGATTTGGACAAATACATCCAAATGATTTCTAGTGGGAAAATGTACTCAATTGCCAGTCGAAAGAAAGCATAAATGCCCTTCATTTAAGCGGACTCTTTCCCCTGTGCCAGGGGCATCCGCCTCTAGGCAGTGGGGACAGCCTCCGCCGTCAGACTCTAGAGGAAAACCTCAGGGTCAGGCACAGAAGAAGGCCTGGGGCCGGAAACCTGCAAAGCCTGCAACCTGAAAAGCAGAATTCTAAAGCCTCATTATGAAGAGGTGCCCCCCCCCCCTCGCCAAAGTGGGGGGGGGGGAGACTTCTGAAATACTCAGAAGTCTGGCAAGAGGAAATTCAGGACAGATGGGTAATTTCCACGGTGTCTCTAGGATACAAACTAGAATTTCAGGAGTTTCCACCATCTCGTTTTCTGAGATCAAACGTTCCCAAAGATCCAGGGAAAAGGATACAAATCCCCAGAGAAGAGCAAGGTTGGGGGTTTTATTCAAACCTCTTTACGGTTCCGAATGGAGATGTCAGACCCATCCTAGATCTAAAGAATCTAAATTGGTTACTGAAGATCCGCTCCTTTCGCATGGAGTTGATCAGGTCAGTAGTTTCTATCCTACAAGGAAGAAAACTTCTGGCTTCTATCGACATGAGGGATGCATGTCCCTATATTTCCCGCTCGCCAAAGGTTTCTGCGGTATGAGGTAGAAGAGCAGCATTTGCAGTTTGTAGCCTTGCCCTTTGAGCTATCTACAGCACCCGGGTGTTCACAAAAGTGCTGGCCCCACCTCTAGCCAGGTTAAGGGCACAGGGCATAACAGGGCATTACCTGGAAAGTCTAGGTTGGATTCTCAACCTAGAGAAGTCTTCCTTGTATCCGCTAAAAAGACTGGAGTACTTGGTCCTGATCATAGACACAGCCCAGAAAAAGGTGTTCTTGCCTCAGGCAAAAATCAACTCCTTAACCACTTCAGCCCCGGAAGAATTTACCCCCTTCCTGACAGAGCACTTTTTGCGATTCGGCACTGCGCCGCTTTAACTGAAAATTGCGTGGTCATGCGACGTGGCTCCCAAACAAAATTGACGTCCTTTTTTTCCCACAAATAGAGCTTTATTTTGGTGGTATTTGATCGCCTCTGCCGTTTTTATTTTTTGCGCTATAAACAAAAATAGAGCGACAATTTTGAAAAAAAAGCATTATTTTTTACTTCTTGCTATAATAAATATCCCCTAAAAATATATATAAAAAAAAGTTTTTCCTCAGTTTAGGCCAATATGTATTCTTCTACATATTTTATGTAAAAAAAATCGCAAACAGCGATTTATTGATCGGTTTGCGCAAAAGTTATAGCGTTTACAAAATAGGGGATAGTTTTATGGCATTTTTATTAAGATTTTTTTTTTAACCACTTTACGACCGCCTCAAGCCGATGTACATAAGCAAGGTGGCACGGGCAGGCAGAATCACGTACATATATGTGATCTAATTCCCGCGGGTGGGGGGTCCGATCGGACCCCCCCGGTGCCCGAGGCGGTCGGCTATTGTCCAGCGGCAATCGGAGATGAGGGGGAGACCATCCGTTCGTGCTCCCCCCTTCGCGATCACCGCCGGTCAATAGAATCATTCCTCTGCTGCTGTATGCTAAACAGCAGCAAAGGAAATGATGCCATCTCTCCTCGGCTCGGTATTTTCCGTTCCGGCGCCGAGGAGAGAAGACTGTAATGTGAGTGCACAAACACTACACACACAGTAGAACATGCCAGGCACACAAAACACCCCCCTTTACCCCCCGATCACCCCTCCCCCCTGTCACACTGACATCAAGCAGTTTTTTTGTTTTTGTCTGATTACTGCATGGTGTCAGTTTGTGACAGTTACTGTGTTAGGGCAGTTACTGTTAGCCCCCTTTAGGTCTAGGGTACCCCCTTAACACCCCTAATAAAGTTTTAACCCCTTGATCACCCCCTGTCGTCACTGGTGACGCCAGTTAGGGAGGTAAATATTTAGGTTCGCCGTCAGCATTTCATAGTGACAGGGACCCCCATATACTACCTAATAAATGTTTTAACCCCTTGATTGCCCCCTTGTTAACCCTTTCACCACTGATCACCGTATAACTGTTACGGGTGACGCTGGTTAGTTTGTTTATTCTTTATAGTGTCAGGGCACCCGCCATTTATTACCGAATAAAAGTTTAGCCCCCTGATCGCCCGGCGGTGATATGCGTCACCCCAGGCAGCATCAGTTTAGCGCCAGTACCGCTAACACCCACGCACGCAGCATACGCCTCCCTTAGTGGTATAGTATCTGTACGGATCAATATCTGATCCGATCAGATCTATACTAGCGTCCCCAGCAGTTTAGGGTTCCCAAAAACGCAGTGTTAGCGGGATCAGCCCAGATACCTGCTAGCACCTGCGTTTTGTCCCTCCGCCCGGCCCAGCCCAAGTGCAGTATCGATCGATCACTGTCACTTACAAAACACTAAACGCATAACTGCAGCGTTCGCAGAGTCAGGCCTGATCCCTGCGATCGCTAACAGTTTTTTTGGTAGCATTTTGGTGAACTGGCAAGCACCAGCCCCAGGCAGTGTCAGGTTAGCGCCAGTAGCACTAACACCCACGCACGCACCATACACCTCCCTTAGTGGTATAGTATCTGAACGGATCAATATCTGATCCGATCAGATCTATACTAGCGTCCCCAACAGTTTAGGGTTCGCAAAAACGCAGTGTTAGCGGGATCAGCCCAGATACCTGCTAGCACCTGCGTTTTGCCCCTCCGCCCGGCCCACCCAAGTGCAGTATCGATCGATCACTGTCACTTACAAAACACTAAACGCATAACTGCAGCGTTCGCAGAGTCAGGCCTGATCCCTGCGATCGCTAACAGTTTTTTTGGTAGCATTTTGGTGAACTGGCAAGCACCAGCCCCAGGCAGCGTCAGGTTAGCGCCAGTAGCACTAACACCCACGCACGCACCATACACCTCCCTTAGTGGTATAGTATCTGAACGGATCAATATCTGATCCGATCAGATCTATACTAGCGTCCCCAGCAGTTTAGGGTTCGCAAAAACGCAGTGTTAGCGGGATCAGCCCAGATACCTGCTAGCACCTGCGTTTTGCCCCTCCGCCCGGCCCAGCCCACCCAAGTGCAGTATCGATCGATCACTGACACTTACAAAAGACTAAACGCATAACTGCAGCGTTCGCAGAGTCCGGCCTGATCCCTGCGATCGCTAACAGTTTTTTTTGTAGCGTTTTGGTGAACTGGCAAGCACCAGCGGCCTAGTACACCCCGATCGTAGTCAAACCAGCACTGCAGTAACACTTGGTGACGTGGTGAGTCCCATAAGTGCAGTTCAAGCTGGTGAGGTGGCAAGCACAAGTAGTGTCCCGCTGCCACCAAAAAGACAAACACAGGCCCGTCGTGCCCATAGTGCCCTTCCTGCTGCATTCGCCAATCCTAATTGGGAACCCACCGCTTCTGCAGCGCCCGTACTTCCCCCATTCACATCCCCAACCAAATGCAGTCGGCTGCATGAGAGGCATTTTCTTTATGTCCTCCCGAGTACCCCTACCCAGCGAACCCCCCCAAAAAGATGTTGTGTCTGCAGCAAGCGCGGATATAGACGTGACACCCACTATTATTGTCCCTCCTGTCCTGACAATCCTGGTCTTTGCATTGGTGAATGTTTTGAACGCTACCATGCACTCGTTGAGTATTAGCGTAGGTTACAGTATTCCACAGACTAGGGCACACTTTCACAGGGTCTCCCAAGATGCCATCGCATTTTGAGAGACCCGAACCTGGAACCGCTTACCGTTATAAAAGTTAGTTACAAAAAAAGTGTAAAAAAAAAAAAATATATATAAAATAAAAAAAAAATGTTGTTGTTTTATTGTTCTCTCTCTCTATTCTCTCTCTCTATTCTGCTCTTTTTTACTGTATTCTATTCTGCAATGTTTTATTGTTATTGTTATTGTTATTATGTTTTATCATGTTTGTTTTTCAGGTATGTAATTATTTATACTTTAATGTTTACTGTGCTTTATTGTTAACCATTTTTTTGTCTTCAGGTACGCCATTCACAACTTTGAGTGGTTATACCAGAATGATGCCTGCAGGTTTAGGTATCATCTTGGTATCATTCTTTTCAGCCAGCGGTCGGCTTTCATGTAAAAGCAATCCTAGCGGCTAATTAGCCTCTAGACTGCCTTTACAAGCCATGGGAGGGAATGCCCCCCACCGTCTTCCGTGTTTTTCTCTGGCTCTCCTGTCTCAACAGGGAACCTGAGAATGCAGCCGGTGATTCAGCCAGCTGACCATAGAGCTGATCAGAGACCAGAGTGGCTCCAAACATCTCTATGGCCTAAGAAACCGGAAGCTACGAGCATTTTATGACTTAGATTTCGCCGGATGTAAATAGCGCCATTGGGAAATTGGGGAAGCATTTTATCACACCGATCTTGGTGTGGTCAGATGCTTTGAGGGCAGAGGAGAGATCTAGGGTCTAATAGACCCCAATTTTTTCAAAAAAGAGTACCTGTCACTACCTATTGCTATCATAGGGGATATTTACATTCCCTGAGATAACAATAAAAATGATTTAAAAAAAAAAAAAATGAAAGAAACAGTTTAAAAATAAGATAAAAAAGCAAAAAAAAAATAAAGAAAAAAAAAATAAATAAAAAGCACCCCTGTCCCCCCTGCTCTCGCGCTAAGGCGAACGCAAGCGGCGGTCTGGCGTCAAACGTAAACAGCAATTGCACCATGCATGTGAGGTATCACCGCGAAGGTCAGATCGAGGGCAGTAATTTTAGCAGTAGACCTCCTCTGTAAATTTAAAGTGGTAACCTGTAAAGGCTTTTAAAGGCTTTTAAAAATGTATTAATTTTGTTGCCACTGCACGTTTGTGCGCAATTTTAAAGCATGTCATGTTTGGTATCCATGTACTCGGCCTAAGATCATCTTTTTTATTTCATGAAACATTTGGGCAATAAAGTGTGTTTTAGTGCATTCAAATTTTAAAAAAAGTGTGTTTTTTCTCCAAAAAATGCGTTTGAAAATCGTTGCGCAAATACTGTGTGCAAAAAAAAAAATGAAACACCCACCATTTTAATCTGTAGGGCATTTGCTTTAAAATAATATATAATGTTTGGGGGTTCAAAGTAATTTTCTTGCAAAAAAAAATATTTTTTTCATGTAATCAAAAAGTGTCAGAAAGGGCTTTGTCTTCAAGTGGTTAGAAGAGTGGGTGATGTGTGACATAAGCTTCTAAATGTTGTGCATAAAATGCCAGGACAGTTCAAACCCCCCCCAAATGACCCCATTTTGGAAAGTAGACACCCCAAGCTATTTGCTGAGAGGCATGTCGAGTCCATGGAATATTTTATATTGTGACACAAGTTGCGGGAAAGAGACAAATTTTTTTTTTTTTTTTTTGCACAAAGTTGTCACTAAATGTTATATTGCTCAAACATGCCATGGGAATATGTGAAATTACACCCCAAAATAAATTCTGTTGCTTCTCCTGAGTACGGGGATACCACATGTGTGGGACTTTTTGGGAGCCTAGCCGCGCACGGGACCCCGAAAACCAAGCACCGCCTTCAGGCTTTCTAAGGCCGTAAATTTTTGATTTCACTCCTCACTACCTATCACAGTTTCGGAGGCCATGGAATGCCCAGGTGGCACAAACCCCCCCCAAATGACCCCATTTTGGAAAGTAGACACCCCAAGCTATTTGCTGAGAGGTATAGTGAGTATTTTGCAGACCTCACTTTTTGTCACAAAGTTTTGAAAATTAAAAAAAGAAAAAAAAAAATTTTTTTTTCTGGCCTTTCTTTATTTTCAAAAACAAATGAGAGCTGCAAAATACTCACCATGCCTCTCAGCAAATAGCTTGGGGTGTCTACTTTCCAAAATGGGGTCATTTGGGGGGGGGGGGTTTGTGCCATCTTGGCATTTTATGGCCTTCAAACCTGTGATAGGTAGTGAGGAGTAAAATCAAAAATGTATGCCCTTAGAAATCCTGAAGGTGGTGCTGGGTTTTCGGGGCCCCGTACGCGGCTAGGCTCCCAAAAAGTGCCACACATGTGGTATCCCCGTACTCAGGAGAAGCAGCTGAATGTATTTTGGGGTGCAATTCCACATACGCCCATGGCCTGTGTGAGCAATATATCATTTAGTGACAACTTTTTGTAATTTTTTTTTTTTTCTTTTTTTTGTCATTATTCAATCACTTGGGACAAAAAAAATAAATATTCAATGGGCTCAACATGCCTCTCAGCAATTTCCTTGGGGTGTCTACTTTCCAAAATGGGGTCATTTGGGGGGGTTTTGTACTGCCCTGCCATTTTAGCAACTCAAGAAATGACATAGGCAGTCAGAAACTAAAAGCTGTGTAAATTCCAGAAAATGTACCCTAGTTTGTAGAGGCTATAACTTTTGCGCAAACCAATAAATATACGCTTATTGACATTTTTTTTACCAAAGACATGTGGCCGAATACATTTTGGCCTAAATGTATGACTAAAATTTAGTTTATTGGATTTTTTTTATAACAAAAAGTAGAAAATATCATTTTTTTTCAAAATTTTCAGTCTTTTTCCGTTTATAGCGCAAAAAATAAAAACGGCAGAGGTGATCAAATACCATAAAAAGAAAGCTCTATTTGTGGGAAGAAAAGGACGCAAATTTCGTTTGGGTACATCATTGCATGACCGCGCAATTAGCAGTTAAAGCGACGCAGTGCCGAATTGTAAAAAGTGCTCTGGTCAGGAAGGGGGTAAATCCTTCCGGGGCTGAAGTGGTTAATGCCATCACTATTATTCTCATTCTCATATTAATTTCATTTTCATTTCCATTTCATTTACACTTCAATAAATTCCATTTTCATCCTCCATACAACTGTATCCCAACACACATCCCCCCTCCCCATCCTGATGCTCCTGCACACCTGAGTCGCCTGAGTGTGTGTGTGTGTGTGTGTGCGCGTGTGTCTCCATCCGTCCCACACACCGGACCGGCTCACTCTCCGCCTGGAGCTCCTTCCGTCTCCAGGCGCTGACAGGAGCCAGATCATGTGACCGCCCTTGGAGCGCACAGCCACGCCCACCCGCCTGACGGCGTGCGTCCCACCGCTGGCCACACATACACCTCCCACTCATCCAATCCTCCTACAGCCCACGCTCAGGCCCGCCCCCTCAACCGGCTCTATAGAAGCTTTCCTCATCTACCATCCTCCTTCACCTGAGACTGAGTGACTGCTGCGGACACACACGGCTGCAGCACATTCTCTCGTGAGACCTTCACCCTCCTCCATCCTCCATTTTTTGGACAACACCCCACCAGGAGTTTACAAGTCATAAGATCTCCCCTCCACCCAGCCAGTGACAGGTACACAGTTTCTTCCATCTATTGATCTAGCTATATACCTTAAAACGATTGTCTGCCAGTGTCCTGGGGGATCCCCCATCCCCCCCCCTCCTCTAACATCATGTTCCCTTTCTCCCTCCCCCCTCCTCCAGGTTCACGCCACCCCATAACCATTTATCTACTAATTTAAAGGAGAACCTACACACCATCTACTATCACATAGGTAGGTGTGTTTTTCACATGATAAGGCACCAGCCCCACTACCTTTTCTCACTCACCAATATATATGTCTTCCTACAAATACAACCACCCCTTAAATAAACCCCTTTGAGTCATACATGTATGCGTATATACCCTGTTTCCCCGAAAATAAGACCTAGCGTGATTGTCGGTGATGGCTGCAATATAAGCCCTACCCCCCAAATAAGCCCTAGTTAAAGTCCTTGTAGGTCTTATTTTCAGGGTAGGGCTTGTTTTCGGGGAAACAGGGTAGGGCTTATTTGGGGGGTAGGGCTTATATTGCAGCCATCACTGACAATCACGCTAGGTCTTATTTTCGGGGAAACAGGGTATGTATTTCTATTTATATATTTTTTTCCCTCTCTGACCATTCATGTCTGTTATCTCTAAACACTATGCCATATCCAATTGGGATAGATATTGTTCCTTTACCAATTCTCTGTACACATTTGTGTTTCCAGTCTATCACATTCATTCATCAATCCATCTGTATTCACTTATTGTGCGATTGTGCTTTTGTTTTATGCAAATTCACCCATCATGCGTTTTCTGTTTCGTTTATTTGATTTTTTGTTGCATTCTCTCGCCATGTGCTCCATACTGCATTTTCAGCTGATATTCTGTCTCTCTATATGTGTGTATGATTTGTACACATGTATAAATGTTCTTTTTTAAACTGTTTGTGTATACGTGTGTGCCTGTGCATTTGCACACAGGTGCACACGCGTCTGTAATCCGTACACATGTGTGTGTATATATATGTATAAAAAAAAATATATATATATATATATATAATATATATATATATATATATATATAATTTCTTTTCTGACCTCTGTTCCACCTAGAACGCTTGAACGTGGACTGGTATGGAACACAGAAAATCGCATCTTCCATTTCAGGCCGCTTTTTCCAACTAGCCATCAAGATGATGTACATACTTTGGCCTACTGGCATATAGAGACTGCACCCTGGTTCTCAAATAGGCTCTGATGAAGAGGTCATCCTCGAAACGCGTTAGCCAACTCTAAATACCTGCCTTAACATGGGCTCATGATATTCCTAACCCATTTTTAATTTTTCATGTCTTTTATATTTTGTCACCTGTTTGCATGATACGTAGTATTGGTATTATTCAACTGCTTTTATTTGCTCTTTATTTCCTCCGAAATAAATTTTATATGTTTTGATGTAAGCTTGATCACGCGCCCTTCATCCACCACTCTCCACTTAGCCTTACCTGACCACCCCCGGGTCACTCTCTGGGCAGCGGGACAAGCAATACCATCTCTTCAAGCTGTGCTACAGTTTACAATACTACCCTTTTCAAAACCAAATCAGACCCTCACATACGCAGGAGTAATTTTTCCTCATCCACGAGTTATGCTTGACCCTTGGCTCCTCCCGTGAGCCGGGATGCTGGAGGTTGGCAACACATTGGGTAGATAATCAAATCCAGGAGGTGGTGGGCCCAAACTTGCAGAATACTGGACGTTCAACGAGGGTTCAGCTTCCCTTGATGTGGTTTGGGAGGCAGGCAAGGCTCATGCCTGAGGGATATATGTCTCCGCTCTTAGGGCAGTGAGAGAGTTTTGCACACATCACAAACCACTCAATTGGAACAAGACAAAAAAAAATGGCATTGATGCTCTTCACGGCGCCTCCCTAGCCCAAGCAAGAAGAGCTGGTGCAATCTGATACACGGAAGTTTGCTGACAAACTTTTCGAATCGGGGGACAAGAACTGGTGGCAGAACCCTCACTCCAAACAGTAATTCCTAGGATCCAGACTTCCATGGGTGGTCAAATTACAGACCCTGAGGGTATACTGAAAGAATTTCATTTTTTCTATAGTAAATTATATGACGAACCAAACCCTACCCCGGTTGAAGCCATGCTTGAGGAATTGGGGGGAATCACCTTGCCTTCTCTTTCTGAGGAGGACAGGGACACACTAGATAAGCTCTTAACGCTCCAAGAGATAGAAAATGCAATCTACTCCTTACCCAACAACAAATCCCAGAGTCTGGATGGACTACCTGGGGAATGGTATAAAACCCACGCGACTCTTCTGGTCCCCAGGCTAACTCAACTCTTTGCAGAGTGCCTGGAATCCTGGAGGTTACCAGACAGTATGTACCAGACACACATTGTATTGCTACCGAAACCAGGGAAGGGACCCCCTTTGTTGTTCATCCTATAGGCCCATATCGTTACTGAATTATGACCTTAAGATACTTACCAAGGTGCTAGCCAATAGGATTATGCAGATGTTGCCGTCCTATGTCAATATAGACCAGACCGGCTTTATGCCTGGCCAGTCTACGGACATAAATCTCCGACGAGTCTTCACCCATCTCTAGAACTTCTTCGGGTCTTGGTAGCCCTCGACATAGAGAAGGCCTTTGACATGGTCATATATGATGCAGGTTCTCGAGGGTTTCGGCTTTGGCCCAACCTTCCAGAAATGGATCGGTTTACTCTACAAGTCCCCTATGAACTATATTAAATTGAACAGCAAACTTTTGCCCTCCTTGATTAGGAGGGGGGACGAGGCAGGGATGTCCTTTCTCCCCTGCACTGTTTGCCATGGTGATGGAGACTTTGACGGAGGCCCTGTGGAAGTCAGATGAGGTGCCTGGGATCCAGGTCGGCTCAATAGTTGAGAAACTAGCACTATATGCTGATGATCTAATCCTCTTTTTACAAGACCCTGGACCCTCACTTTCCACGGCGCTCCAGATTTTGGATCGCTTTGCAACTTTTTCTGGCCTCCACACCAACTGGATTAAGTCACTCATTCTTCCCATAGATCCAGGGGCGAAGCAGCTGAGTAATCCTAATTTACCTCTGCAATGGGCAAGTACCATTAGATACCTAGGGATCAATATCTCTCACAACACACAGTATTTCAGTAAACTTAATTTGTCCCTAGTGCTGCAATGTTCTAAATCTAAGTTAAAGACCTGGTCAAATTTCCCAGTCTTAAAGGAAAAATTATTTTAATTAAAATGAAACTGCTCCCAGTTCTATTGTATATTTTAAGGCATTCCCCGGTCTGGATACTTAAAACCCTCTTCCAACAATCAGATTCCCTAGTAGCTTCCTTCTTGTGGAAATTGCATCCAGCAAGAATTAGCAGGAAAATTCTATGCAGGCCCTGGACACAGGGGGGACTTGCCTGCCCCGACTTCCACACGTACTACTAGGCAGCAATGCTCACTCATGCCCACAATTGGCTGGTCTTGAACGATACCAGTGTGTCAGTAGCCCTAGAGGCGGCATATTTGGGATCTTATGAGGCCCTTCGTAACGCCCTTTTATAGGGGGATGGGGGGGTTCTCCGATACGTTTAACACAGGCTATGAATGCGGTTATCAGGGCTTGGCACACGATGATAATACAACCTAACCTGGAGAAAGCCATATGTTCCCCAAGTACACTGCTCTGGTGTAATCCCAGGCTGAGGGAATTTCACTCTCTGTAAGACCCCAGACTTTGGGAAGGCAGGGGCATAAGAATATTTGTGATGGTTCTGGGTTGTTCACGTTTGACAGATTGAAAAACAAATTCCAACTTCCGAATTCTTTCTTTCTTAACCCTTTCATGACTAAGCCTGTTTTTGATATTTGTTGTTCAAAAGTTAAAATCCGTATTTTTTGCTAGAAAATTACTTAGAGCCCCCAAACATTATATATATATATATATATATATATATATATATATATATATATATATATATATATATATATATATATATATATATATAGCAGAGAATCTAGAGAATAAAATGGCAATTGTTGCAATATTTTATCTCACACGGTATTTGTGCAGCGGTGTTTTAAACGCAACTTTTTGGGAAAAGGCACACTTTCATGAATTTTAAAAAAACCAAACCGTAAAGTTAGCCCAATTTTTTTGTATAATGTGAAAGATGATGTTACGCCGAGTAAATCGATACCAAACATGTCACGCTTTAGAATTGCATGCACTCATGGAATGGCGATAAACTACGGTACCTAAAAATCTCCATAGGTGACGCTTCAAATTTTTTTACGGTTACCAGGTTACAGTTAGAGGAGGTCTAGTGCTAGAATTATTGCTCTCGCTCTGACGATCGCGGCGATACCTCACGTGTGATTTGAACACCGTTTTATGCGGGCGCGACTTCGGTATGCGTTTTCTTTGCTGCGTGAGCTCGCAGCCGCGGGGGCGCTTTAAAAATGTTTTTCTTATTTTATTTATTTTTATATTAATAAATTGTGTTAAAAAAAAAATTGGATCACTTTTATTGCTGTTACAAGGAATGTAAACATCCCTTGTGACAGTAATAGGTGGTGACAGGTACTCTTTATGGAGGGATCGGGGGTCTAAAAGACCCCCGATCCCTCCTTTGCACTTCAAAGTATTCAGATCGGCGTTTTCGGCGATTCTGAACACTATATTTTTTTTTTTTTAAACCAGCGCCATTGGCAGCCGAGTAAACGGGAAGTGACGTCATGACGTCACTTCCGTGTTTACATGCAGGATACTGGAACGAAGCCGCTTACGGCTTTGTTCCAGACTGTCACCAGCCGCCGGAGGAGGCGGGTTGTTGATCGGGCCTCCTGGTAGAACGGGAAGCGGCGGGAGGGGGGACGTCCCCTCCTGCTCCTCCAGTATAACAGCCGAATGGCTTTTAGCCGCATCGGTTGTTATACCTGGAAAGCCGATCGCCGGCTCTAAAAAAACAGTACCGGGATGATGCCTGCAGCTGCAGGCATCATCCCGGTATAACCCCCGAAAAGCCGAGAGCGCACATCTGCATACGCTCGGCGGGAAGGGGTGGTTCCTGCAACACTGTCGCCCCTTTGACTCATAATTTAAGTCAGTCCAGCTCCGATGTTGAACTCTCAAAGCCATTATCTCAAATATACCGAGCACTGCTGCCGTACATTCAGGTTGGATTGGATGGGTTGCGTGATCTGTAGCGGACGGAGGTGCAAGAGCTGGACAGTGAAGACTGGGAAGACATGTGAGATTACCCGCTTCAGCCACTAGTTGCAACTAGGGACAAGTTAATCCAATTCAAAATCCTTTACAGAATATACTATACGCCCCAACGCCTTCACCGCATATACCCAACCTCATCAGCTGCTTGCTGGAGATGCTCTGGTACGTATAGTATATTCCCTGCAGGCTATATTCTCTGCAGGCTTTCTACATATATTGTGGGATTGCCCACAGGTTCAAGATTATTGGAGGGAGGTAACTCAATTTATCCATGGGTTAACTACCATACCTTACAATCAGTGTCTGTCTCCTCGGGCCTTGTGGAACAATTGGCGTTGGCTAAAGCAATCCACACTCTAATTAGTATCCTATTATTTTACGCGAGGAAAGCCATAGTACTAAGATGGAAGACAGCCAATCCCCATACCTACTGTCATCATGAAAAAAAATATTAATACAATGATACCCCTCTACAAAGCAACATACAGTCAGGTCCATAAATATTGGGACATTGACACAATTCTAATCTTTTTGGCTCTATACACCACCGCAATGGATTTGAAATGAAACGAACAAGATGTGATTTAATTGCAGACTTTCAGCTTTAATTTGAGGGTATTTACATCCAAATCAGGTGAACAGTGTAGGAATTAAAACAGTTTGTATAAGTGCCTCCCACTTTTTAAGGGACCAAAAGTAATGGGACAATTGGCTGCTCACCTGTTCCATGGCCAGGTGTGTGTTATTCCCTCATCCCATTTACAAGGAGCAGATAAAAGGTCCAGAGTTCATTTCAAGTGTGCTATTTGCATTAGGAGTCTGTTGCTCCAATATGTTACTCTCAATATGAGATCCAATGAGCTGTCACTACCAGAGATAGCAAAAACATTAGGTGTGGCCATATCAACTGTTTGGAACATCCTTAAAAAGAAAGAACGCACCGCAAACAACTGTGGTGGATGACCAAAGTATTATTTCCCCGGTGAAGAAAACACCCTTCAAAACAGTTGGCCAGATCAAGGACACTCTCCAGGAGGTAGGTGTATGTGTGTCAAAGTCAACAATCAAGAAAAGACTTCACAGAGTGAATACAGAGGGTTCACCACAAGATGTAAACCATTGGTGAGCCTCAAAAACAGGAAGGCCAGATTAGAGTTTGCCAAACAACATCTAAAAAAGCCTTCACAGTTCTGGAACAACATCCTATGGACAGATGAGACCAAGATTAACTTGTACCAGAGTGATGGGAAGAGAAGAGTTTGGAGAAGGAAAGGAACTGCTCATGATCCAAAGCATACCACCTCATCAGTGAAGCATGGTGGTGGTAGTGTCATGGTGTGGGCATGTATGGCTGCCAATGGAACTGGTTCTCTTGTATTTATTGATGATGTGACTGCTGACAAAAGCAGCAGGATGTATTCTGAAGTGTTTCGGGCAATATTATCTTCTCATATTCAGCAAAATGCTTCAGAACTTATTGGACGGCGCTTCACAGTGCAGATGGACAATGACCCGAAGCATACTGCGAAAGCAACCAAAGAGCTTTTTAACCACTTCCCGCACGGCCCATAGCAGATGACAGCCGGGCGGTGGTTCAGTTATCCTGACTGGGCGTGATATGACTTCCAGCAGGATAACATGCAGTCGCGCGCCCATGGCGATCGGTGGAGCGGTGTGTCAGTCTGACACACCGCTCCACCGATCTTGGTAAAGAGCCTCCGGCGGAGTCTCTTTACCACGTGATCAGCCGTGTCCAATCACGGCTGATCACGATGTCAATAGGAAGAGCCGTTGATCGGCTTTTCCTCACTTGCGTCTGACAGACGCGAGTAGAGGAGCGCCGGTTGGCCCCTTCCCACCAGGGAAGGGGGCAACATTTGGATGGCCAGGTATGTACCCCATGGCCATCCGCATGTGCCCAGTCAGTGCCAATCAGTGCCACCCATAAGTACCATCAGTGCTACCCATAAGTACCCATCAATGCCGCCTATGAGTGCCCATCTGTGCCGCCTATGAGTGCCCATCGGTGCCACCTATCAGTGCCCATCATCACTGCCCGTCAGTTCCACCTCATCAGTGCCACCTCATTGGTGCCCATTAGTGCCGCCATATCAGTGCCCATCAGTGCAGTCATATCAGTGCCCGTCATTGAAGAAGAAAACGTACTTATTTACAAAAATTTTAACAAAATCATAAATAAAAAAGGACCAAAAATTTTGAAAAAAAAAAAACAAGTTTTTCTTTGTTTCTACAAAGAAAAACTTGTTTTCTCTTTCAAAATTTTCGGTCCTTTTTTATTTGTTGCGCAAAAAAAAACCGCAGAGGTGATCAAATACCACCAAAAGAAAGCTCTATTTGTGGGAACAAAATGATAAAAAAAATTGTTTGAGTACAGTGTAGTATGACCGTGCAATATACATTCAAATTGCGACAGCGCTGAAAGCTGAAAATTGGCCTGGGCAGGAAGGTGTCTAAGTGCCTGGTATTGAAGTAGTTAAGGGAAAGAAGTGGAATGTTATGCAATGGCCAAGTCAATCACCTGACCTGAATCCGATTGAGCATGCATTTCACTTGCTGAAGACAAAACTGAAAGGAAAATGCCCCAAGAACAAGCAGGAACTGAAGACAGTTGCAGTAGAGGCCTGGCAGAGCATCACCAGGGATGAAACCCAGCGTCTGGTGATGTTTATGCGTTCCAGACTTCAGGCTGTGATTTTTTTTTTACTTTAGTCAATATCTTTTATTATTATTTTTTCTTTATAGCAAATACAAAAATTCAGTAAAGTTTAAAAACATACGTTCCAACACACAAATTCCTTCTCTACAGCTAGATAATAATTTCCTCTAGGCTTCTAAGACCCCTCCCCCTTCTATCCCCCCCTCCCATCCCCTGCTCTGGATCTGTTTTTTTTTTATGCCACTTACATCTTTTACTATACCAACTCCTAATCTGATCAGGCTCCTAACATTTTTGCAAACTTCATTGTGTGACTAAATATATGCCAGTCCTTCCATTTTCTCTCAAATCCTGCCCGTCCCTCTTCTCCACTAAATCTCAAATACTCCAGGTTATAGATATCATCTACTCTATTATTCCAGCTCCTCAGCGTAGGACTCTCTGGGTCTTGCCCATGTTTAGGAATTAGACTTTTGGCTGCGTTCAGGAGTTGGGGACCAGGGTTTTCATATATTCATATATTGGTTAACTGGTGTTTTTGTTTTGTTTTTATATACCACTGTGCTAAGCTTTTAAAACTATTTTCTATCATATTACTGTCCTGTGATTTTACAAAAACCAAACTCATTTTTCATCTCCAACTCATTCACCAGTGACTCTAGTTCCTCCTCCCACTTACTGATGTATGACGGCTTACCCATCCCAATCCCTTCTATTAGAATTTTATATATTACCGATATCCTCCTCTTTTTTTCTACCTCCGTACATAATTTCTCCATCGGTAGCAGGTTACCTGCTGACCTCACTGGTTGAGGGAGGGAATCAAAAAAATGTTTTAGATGGGAATACCGCCATTCATCTATCACCATCAAGTCATTTTTTTGTTTTAACTCTTGAATTGTGCAAAACCTTCCCCTCACCATAACATCTTTTAATTGTGCATTCTGTTTTTTGATCCAATTTCCAAACAAATTACCGTATTTATCGGCGTATAACACACACTTTTTCCCCCTTAAAATCAGGGGAAAATTGTGGGTGCGTGTTATACGCCGATTCCCACTGTCTGTGTGCCAAAAAAGAGCGAGGGCCGCCGAAAAAAAACGAGCGCCGCCGAAAAAGACCGAGCTGAGTGCTCGGTTCCGCTCGCAGTCACGCCGTCCCACCTCCCTGCTGTCTCTGAGAGGATGAGGAGTGAGTGCTGCCGAAAAAGTGCTCGGCTCTGCTCGCAGGCCTGCCCAGTCCCGCCCAGCTCCTTTGATGGACATAACACTCCGTCCAATGGCGGGACTGCGAGCCGAGTACACAGTACACTCGGCTCGATCTTTTTCGGCAGCGCTCGCTCCTCATTCTCTCAGAGACAGCAGGGAGGTGGTGCGGCGTGACGAGCCGAGTAAACAGGCTCTGTCTATCTCAGCGGCAAATTTAAACAATTACATTCTACTAACGGCACATGGCACTGGGCAAGGCTGCATATGACAATGGGCAAGGCTGCACTGCGCAAAGCAGCATATGACAATGGGCAAGGCTACAAATGGCACTGGGAAAGGCTGCAAATGGACACTGATCATTCTGCAATGATGGACAAGGCTGCAAATGGACACTGATCATTCTGCAATGATGGACAAGGCTGCAGATGGACACTGATGAGGCTGCATTGATTGGCATTTAAATGTACGTTTTTTTCCTTAAAATGCCCTCCTAAACTTGGGGTACGTGTTATACGCCGATAAGTACGGTACCTTTCCCCAGTGGAAAATACTCAGTGTCCTTCAGTGCAATACAAGGGGAGTTATATCTCCATTTTTCTTTTTTGTGTATCATGTCCCACGTCTCTAGTGTTTTAAGTGTTATCTTATGTGATTTCTCTCCTAAGTAACTCAAATGTGCAGACACCCAAATCATTTTCCCCAACTCTGTCTTACTAATTGTATTTTTCAGTTCCACCCATCTTTTGTTTTTTTTATTTTTTTGCCCAGTCGATAACCCGAGTGAGGGAAACCGCTTTATAATAGTTCTTTAAATCTGGGATTCCCAGGCCCCCCTGCTTTCTGTCTTTAGTTAGTACTTGTAAGCTTATTCTCGGCTTTTTCCCTTTCCAGATAAATCTAATTAGTATTGTTTTCCATATTTAAATTTCGCTTGTGGGAGAGGGATTGGCAGCATCTGAAGTTGATACATAATCTTTGGCAGTAGACTCATTTTAAATATATTAATTCTCCCCAGCCAAGACACGTGTCTTGACGCTATTTGGCTTAAGTCCTTTTTAATTTAATTCAGCAAGGGCAGAAAGTTTGATTGGTAAAGCGTGTCCGTAGACGTTGTAATTTTAACCCCTAAATATTTTAGCTCTTTCTCTCTCCAAATAAATGGGAACTCTTCCTGATATACAAGTGCCTCTTCTAGAGGGACACTTATATTCAGGATCTCCGATTTGACTGGATTTATTTTAAAATTTGAGCATTCTCAGTACTCTTCCAGTTCTTTCATCAAATTGGGAAGAGTTATTCTGGGACAGGTTACGAAGAACAGTATATCATTGGCGTATGCGGCCATCTTATGTTTTGCTTCTCCTGACCTGATCCCCCTAATGTCTATGTCCTGTCGTATTTTTGCCAACAACGGTTCAAGTGACAAAAGAAACAGTAGGGGGGACAGGGGGTACCCTTTTGTCTAGTGCCATTGTGCATTTCAAAGGGTCCTGAAACAGAGCCGTTTACCTTCACCCTTGCTGTGGGACAGTTGTATAACGCTCCTATGCACTGCATATATCTATTACCTATGCCCATCCCCGCTAGGGCATCTCGCAGGAACCCCCAGTCTACCCTGTCAAAAACTTTTTCAGCGTCAATTGACAGGATTCCTTTATTTCATGCACCACCAACAGTGTCCTGAATCCATTATCTCGGCATTCTCTACTGGGTACAAAGCCTGCCTGGTCGGTATGTACTAATTCGCTCATTAATGGTTTCAGCCGTCCCACCATTACCTTTGCGAACAACTTGATGTCATCATTCAACAAAGTTATTGGCCTATAGCTCATACAAAGTGAAGCGTCTTTTCCCTCTTTTGGTATTACAGTTATGGCCGCCTCTAAAGCCTCTTTCCTTATTGCCCACTTCGTTCCTATACCGTTTACGTATGAGCATAGTTTAGAGACCAGGATATCGCCAAACTTTCTATAATATAGCATTGTCAGGCCGTCTGGGCTCTTATCCAAAGGAGTCTCTCTTAGTATTTTCCTTATCTCTTCCTCTGTTACAGGTTCTTCCAACCCAACCCTTTGTTCCTCTGAGAATTTAGTTAGATCTATCTCATCTAAGTAATCCCTGATTTGATCCTTTTTTATTTTTTTGCTCGGGTGTTTCGTTATTATTAATAGCGTACAGTTTAGTATAGTATTCTTGAAAAATTTTAGCTATCCCTGATGTGTTATAGACTATTGTTCCTGTATTATCTTGTATTTTTTCTATATAATTTACTGCTATTTTCTTTTTTAATGCCAGGGGTCTTCCTATTTTATTTTCCCACAGATACCTTTCTTTTTTAATCTTATTGTAGGCCGACCATGTGTCTTGCTCGACTAGTTCTTTCAATTTTTCCCTTTTACAAATCAGAGTCGCCAAGGTCTCTTACTTTTTCCTGTTTTTTTATGTTGCTGTTCTAACCCAGTGATATCTTTTATCAGAGTGTTCTTTCTCCTTATTCCCGCTTTTTTTCTTTCTGTTCCTAGTTGAATCAGTATACCTCTAACGTAAGCCTTGTGGGCTTCCCACAATGTGGCTTCTGATATTTCTTCCGTGTCATTAGTTTTAATGTACCACTCTAATTCCTGCCTGATCCTCTCTTCTGCTTCTTCATTCTGTAGTAACTCTTCATTTAGTCTCCAGGGAGTTGTTCTATTTGGCTTCTCCATGTTCTTAATTCCCATCATTACCGGCGCATGGCCTGAAAAAGTAGCTATTTTGATATCGACCTTGCTCGAGACAGTTGTCAATCTATGATCTACCAAAAAGAAATCTATTCTTGAGTACGTCCCATGCACAGGGGAGTGGAATGTGTAGTCTCAGCGGTTACCATTTTGCGTTCGCCACACTTCTATCAGCTGATTCTGTTTTAGGATCTTTTTTAAAGCCTTTCGCAGTACATTCCCAGTCCTCTGTGCACTTGATGTACTATCAATCCCTGGTGTCATACAAAAATTTAAATCTCCACCTATAATAGTGTACCCTTTCTTAACCACTTCAATACCAGGCACTTAGACACCTTCCTGCCCAAGCCAATTTTCACCTTTCAGCGCTGTCGCAATTTGAATGACAATTGCGCGGTCATGCTACACTGTACCCAAACAAATTTTTTATCATTTTGTTTCCACAAATAGAGCTTTCTTTTGGTGGGATTTTTAGTTTTTGCGCAACAAATAAAAAAAAGACCGAAAATTTTGAAAAAAAACAAGTTTTTCTTTGTTTCTGTTAATTTTTTTTGTAAATAAGTAAGTTTTCTCCTTCACTGATGGGCACTGATATGGCTGCACTGACAGGCACTGATGGGCACCAATGAGGTGGCATTGATGACGGGCACTGATGGGCGGCGCTGATGGGCACTAATAGGTGGCACTGGTATGCGGCACTAATGTGCACTCATAGGTGGCACTGATGGGCACTTGTAGGCGGCACTAATGGGCACTTGTAGGCAGCACTGATGAGTACTTATGGGTGGCACTGATAAGTGGCACGGATGGGCACTGATAGGTGGGCATGGATTTGCACTGATGTCACTGATGGGTGGCATTGCCAGGCATCACTGATGTGTTAGTACATACTGGTGCCAATCAGTGCCCATTTGTGGGCACTGATTGGCACAGATTGGGCATTCATTTGAACATGTGGATGGCCATGGGGTACATACCTGGCCATCCACATGTTGCCCCCTTCCCTGGTGGTCCTAGTGGCGTCCCTGGTGGTCCAGTGTGGTCATCTGAGGGGGGCTGCGCTGATAAACAATCAGCGCAACCCCCCCCTGTCAGGAGAGCCGCCGATCGACTCTCCTCTACTCGCGTCTGTCAGACACGAGTGAGGAAAAGCCGATCAACGGCTCTTCCTATTTACATTGTGATTGGACACGGCTGATCACGTGGTAAAGAGCCTGCGCCAGAGGCTCTACCGAGATTGGTGGAGCAGTGTGTCACACTGACACACCGCTCCACTGATCGCCGCGATGCACGCCCCCACGAGCGCGTGGCGGCTGTTATCCTAAAGGACGTCATATGATGCCCAGTCAGGATAACTGACCCACCGCCCGGCCGTCATTTTGCTATAGGCCGGGCGGGAAGTGGTTAAAGTCCATGAACTTTTTTATGATGTTAATTGTATATTTTATTGGATTACTTTTGGGGCAATAGATATTTGCCAGAGAGTATTCTTCCTCATTAATTTTACCCTTCAAGAAAAGATATCTCCCTTCCTGGTCAGTAATTCTTCCCTCTAGGGCAAACCTTACTCCTCTGGCAAATCCTATAGCAATCCCTTCGGTCCTTTTTTTGGGGAGTCCCTATAGTACCAGACTGGGTAGTCTCTTCAAATAATTTTTAAATTGGAGTCATGTGATATGTGTGTCTCTTGTACTAGAACTACATCCGCTTTGTAGTGTTTGATTTCTCTTATTACGTTATTTCTTTTTATAGGAGCATTTAAACCCCATACATTGTAAGTCATAAAGTTAAGGGTGGTCATCTCTGCACACTGTGCTCTGGGACTTCTCTACCCTTCTCCCTCTCCAGGAGCACCGTGGGCAGAGACCCCCTCCCCTCATCTCTATCTTGATCCTTTCCAGAGCAAATCCCTAGGAGAAATCCCCTCTTTTTTTCACCCTCTCCCTTTTACACTCCCCCCCCTCCTTTGGGGTAGTTGGCCCTCCCGTGGCCCGTGGATACAAGGCCCTCCACCTCCTGGCCCTTTGGAGGTTAGACTCTGCCTATGGATCCTGTCAGACACGCTGCCACCCAAAGTAGGGATGACCCTCCCCCCCCTGAAACATTTTACTCATTCTCTTATTCTACCCTCCCCCTCCCAGTCCTCTCCTCAACCCCCAGTTCTTTGTTTCTCAGTTCTTCTTTTTTAATAGGGCCCAGTTTTTCCTTGTAATTGGCTGCCAACTCTGTTCCTCCATAGTTGGAGTGTTGTTTTGTGCTTCCCACAAGCCTGGTATTTCGACCAGTGGTATATCCAGTCTATCACAAAAAATGGCCGTGTCTTCAGGGTATCTCAGGGTAGCTGACCCGTCCCTCTTTTCTCCCTATTAGGCATGCTGGAAAACCCCAGGAATACTGTATACAGGTATTAGTAAGTTTCAAATGCTCCAGTAAGGGTTTCAGTGTTCTTCTTCTGGCCAGGGTCTCGGCTAATAGGTCAGGAAATATCTGCAGGGTGAACTCTTCGTATTTAATCGGCTGTTTATTTTTTAGGCCAAATCTGTTCCTTATCCTGGAAATAATGAAATCTTGCTTTTATGTCTCTTGGTATTTCTGCTGCCAGATTAGCTGGCAGCAGAAATATGAACCCTTTCAAACTTTATTTTTTCAGTCTCTGTAAGTCCCAGCATATGCCCAAATATTTTATCCATTTTTACTTGAAGATCTTCTGCCTGCATATCTGGGACTCCCCTTATTCGAAGATTTTTCCTTCTATTCCAGTTTTCCTGATCTTCCAGCCGATACAATGTCTCTCTCTGATCTCTTTGTAGTCCTATCATCTGAGCTTTCAAGTCCTTTATTGTTGCAATACAGAAAAAATTATGCCGCGCTAAAGTGTGATGTGTCAATCAATAAGCAAATGTAAAATTAAAGTGTAAACCCAAAATATCATAAAAAGATATTATAAGGCAGAAGAAATACCATGCCTACTATGCTAAATAACCCTATTTGGGTAAAGTGCTAATGATGTATCACCACTAATCAATCCATCAATATATATTAATAAAGTGCAAGGTCCATAAACAATAATGCAAATATATACAAATATATTAAAGTACATACAAACTACAAAAGGTGCTCAGTGTCCCCCATTTAGCGTGATCAGCAATCATTTAAGGAATGCTGCAGAGTGATCAGTGCAATCCTGTAAATCAAATCACATAGGTGTATATGATAGGTGTCCAAAGATGCAAATCCAGCATGCTATTAGTGTTCCTTTGTGCTGCAAAATCATGCTCCGGTGCTATCCAGTGACCCCCCAGGAATTGCGCTCACCTCAGAGCGTGTGACCCAGCTGTTACATTAAGTCAAAACACGCTTTGGAGCCTTCCCACGGCTCAATGCTGATCACCAGATGCATGGCTCCAATGCAGTTCCACAAACGTATATATGATAAAGAGAAAACTCAATGGTGTGATAACGTCTAAAAAGTTTACCAAATAAAAAACGCTCCCCACAAAGGGGTACTCACAATTTTAAGGTGCGTCAGTGCACCAATCTATACACGGACTTCAAATAGTACAGCGGTTGTGAGGGTAAGGTATGCGTCTCATCCCGAATAGAGCTCTCTGCTCCTTGCTCCGTCCTGGCCCCTCCCCTATGCGTGTTCGACACAGGGGTCACGTGTCTTCATCAGGGTGGATTCTGATTATTTATATATATTGATGGATTGATTAGCGGTGATACATCATTAGCACTTTACCCAAATAGGGTTATTTAGCATAGTAGGCATAGTATTTCTTCTGCCTTATAATATCTTTTTATGATATTTTGGGTTTACACTTTAATGTTAAATTTGCTTATCGATTGACACATCACACTTTAGCGCAGCGTAATTTTTTCTGTATTGGATTGAGTGCACGATATTTGAGACGTGGTCTATGCATGCAGCTAGGTGGGGATACTTTTTTAGGCATAAGATCATTGTGGCTCGCAGGATTTTCCCTTTGTTCCTTTATTGTTGCAGCTTGTAAATCCAGTTGCTCTTCTGTGCCTTCAATACTTCTTAAAATATGGTTTAAATCCTCATGTAAAGTGGTCATTTCCCCCTTAATAGATGATTCTAATTTTGCAAACATCTCCACCATCTCTCCTTTGGTTGGCAGCTGTTTTTTTTGTCTGGGTTCAATTACTGGTTCTTCCTCTCTGTCCTCCACTGATTCTTTCTGAAATGTCGCTTATGTCTGGATCCTTGAGTTGTTTTCTCTGTCCATTTTTTTGTGCTCCCTCTAGGGTTTTTTTTATTCTTAGACCCTGTCTGTTTCTCCGGGCTCTCTGTCCCCCCATCCTTTGTCATATATATTTTTTATAGAGCCAGGGCGCTCATTCTGGGTAAGTTCACACTTGCCCCCTTTACGGATTTCCCCCTCATCCTGTTCTTTGTTTATCTTCGAGTACAGGTCCGGTATGGTAATATTTGGAGAAATCAACTTCTCTATTCAGTACTGCTGGCCACAGACAGGCCCTATGGCTTTGGGGGGGGGGGGGGGGGGGGAGCGACCGCTTAGTTACTGTGTGACCTTGTCTGCGTTCCAATTTTCACACTGATTGATACAGAGTGTTGTCAGCGCTGTTTATTTATTCACTAATATGACATAAACGGCTCAATGCGTTTATCTTACAGTTCTAGGGTGTTATGTTCTGGCACATTTTTCTTGTTAAAGACGTGTATAGGGGTGGGCTGTGCACTCGGGTATGATGAGAGGAGGGTCTCACCATCCCTCCTCTAACCAACACTCTTATCACCAAACCTCTCAATTTGATCTTTACCTCCGCTATTCATCCATGATCCTCCTTTATTCACCTGGATCGCCTTGCTTTTCTGTTTCACTTATTTTTACAGTTATACAAAACACCTCCTCATACACAGTCCGGTCAACCATAAAACCAGGGTACCGTTTTTAGGGGGCTTTAACCCCTTTCACAGGGCTTTAACCCCTTTCACAGTTTTAATAATTGTACCAACGGGAAAGTCTCTGTCTACCCCCAGTTTTAGTCCATCCAGTAATACTGCAACATAAATATAGTGGGGGAACAGTAAAATTATAGGTCACTCACCCCTCTATTGATTCACTCCTGGAGGTTTTCTGAATCACTGTTTTCCTCGCTGATTATTATTTTGTAGCAGCACTTTGGCCGTCTCAGTTGCTATACCTGACACACTTTTTCCAGCCCAGGGCTCGGGAGAATCTGTTAACAGAATATGAGGTCAGGGGGGGCTGGCGCAGACGTCTCCTATCCTTCAGTCTGACCTGCCATCCATTATAGCTGCAGCGTGTCTCCTCTCAGCCAGGGCTGGCTCTGATTGTAAGCACTTACCCTCCTGCTGTTGCTGCCACGCGATGGATATGAGTAACTGGTGAGCTCCCAGGGGAACTGTCACTCTGCATGCTTGTCCCAGAGAACGCTACGCACTCTCGCCATCCCTCTGGGGCCCGGCGTCTCTACACGTTCCAGCTAGCGTACCCGCTGACACTCCAGGAACGCTCCAGTGTGTCGTACTCTCGGTCACTCGTCCGGTCAGCAGGCGGCTTGGGGGGGGAGAAACAGGTGCAGAGAGGAGGTCCGTTCCTTACTCTCTCATGTCGAGGGAGGTTTGCGGGCTTCTCGTGTCATCAGCAGCAGCTGTGTCTGTCAGGCTCCCTCATCGGACTTGCCCTCCGACAGCAGATTGAACTTCAGGCTGTAATTGACTGCAAAGGATTTGCAACCAAGTATTAGAAAGTGAAAGTTTGATGGATGATTGTTAATCTCCCATTTACTTTTGGTCCCTTAAAACGTGGGAGGCACATATACAAACTATTGTAATTCCTCCACCGTTCACCTGATTTGGATGTAAATACCCTCAAATTAAAGCTGAAAGTCTGCAGTTAAAGCACATCTTGTTCGTTTCATTTCAAATTCATTGTGGTGGTCTATAGAGCCAAAAAGATTAGAATTGTGTTGATGTCCCAATATTTATGGACCTGACTGTATTTGTCCCAAGGATGCCCCAAAAAATATGAAAACGTCTGGCACTTGTGGACCGACTCAGAGTCTATAATGGACGATCAGCCCATGGGGGATTGCCCTGGTTAGATACCCTCAGTAATTACCGGTGAGTGCTGAGGTCCATGCCCCAGACAAGTGAGCGGTGGCTTTAGTCCAGAGGTCAAGTGATCACACTTGATCCTAATTGTTTTTGTTACGTCTGGCTCAGACAGTAAAGAGGGATGAGAAGTCCTACAGGAAAAGATATCTCCTATCATCATCCTACTGTGTGAAAGCTGGGTACCGAATATGTGTTTGTTTTGGTTCTTTAGTTATGTTTCGTATTTAGATACACAGTGAGCTGTTATGCTCATGGCTATGTGAGCCAATTGTCTGGGGTATTCCCCAATGCCCCGTTTGTACCTTCACAGTGAAAATTTCTAATAAAAAGAAATTGCAAAAAAAAAAAAAAAAAAAAAAAAGCTTTGTTTGCACTTACACACACTATGATCAGTTTTTAAACTTTAAATCAATCTAAAATGTAAAATTAAACAAAATATGTTGATTCCTTAAACGGAAATTTGCATATAAAACTGAATATTTCTCCAGGCTGTTTCTGCAAAATATTTAAATGCTGCTCCTAAGTCTATAATGTGTCCTAAAGCCTGGGCAAACCTCACGTTGTCAAGTTTGTGTTTGTTTTGTATGCGAGAGCATAGAGTCTGATATCTCAATCAGGCTGCGTCTCGATTAATCTGATAACTTAAATTTGGAAGCACATATTACCCATGGTAAAATGTTTTTTTTTTTAACCACTTCCACTTTTTTTTTTGAATTGCATTTTTGTGTAAATATGAGATCTGAGGTCTTTCACCCCAGATCTCATATTTAAGAGGTCCTGTCATCCCTTTTTTTATTATTAAGGGATGTTTACATTCCTTGTAATAGGAATAAAAGTGACACAATTTTCTTTTTAAAAGAACAGTGAAAAAATTTAAAATAAAAGGTAAAAATTAATAAGAAAAAAATCAATACATTTTTTTTAAACGCGTCCCATCCCTCCGAGCTCGCATGCAGAAGCGAACGCATACGTGAGTAGCGCCCGCATATGAAAACGGTAATCAAACCACACATGTGAGTTGTTACCGCAATCGGTAGAGCAAAAGCAATAATTCTAGCTCTAGACCTCCTCTGTAACTCAAAATATACAACCTGTAGAATTTTTTTAAACGTCGCCTATGGAGATCTTTTAAGGGTAAAAGTTTGTTACCATTCCACGAGCGGGCGCAACTTTGAAGCGTGATATGTTGGGTATCAATTTACTCGACGTAACATCATCTTTTACAATATTTTGGATTGAGCTAACTTTACTGTTGTCTTACTTTTTTTTATTCAAAAAAGTGAATTTTTTCCCAAAAAAGTGCACTTGTAAGATCGCTGCACAAATTTGGTGTGGCAAAAGTATTGCAACAACCGCCATTTTATTCTCTAGGGTGTTCAAACCCCCAAACATTATATATATATATATATATATATATATATATATATATGTGTATGTATGTATGTATGTATGTATATATATTTTATAAGTGTTGTTCTAGCAAAGAAAAATTATTTTTTACTTGTAAACAACAGGTTTACACCTCTAGGGCTCCAGAATTGACCTGGCTTTTTGCTCTCCAGCTACACTCCCGTATGTGGCCTCAGCAGCCTACCTGCCGGCGGGGATTTCAGACCATTCTTCCCTAGAGGTCATTCTGCGGCTTGGAGGGGGGGAGCGCAGAGGTTGCTGGCGACTGGCAACGCGTTGGCTATGGGACGAGAAAGTAGAGGAGAATATGCAAGGGAAAATTTCCCAATATTGGGACTGTAATGACAATGTGACAAATACAAGGGGACCTGTAATGCCTTTAAGGCAACTATAAGAGGGGACTACATATCTGCAATTAAAGCTGCCAGGGTGGACTGTGCCTCTGAGACTAAAGAACTCGAGTCTCGCGTGAGTGCGGCAGAGGAGGTGTTCTCGTCAGACTCTTCTCCTGGGGCATATTCCTCCCTGGCACAAGCTTGAAGGGCACTATCTTTACACCTTTCTGGCTTGACGGCCCATTAGAGCTGTTGCTCAGAGACAGAATCTTTGAGTCTGGGGACAAGAACAGGAGGCTTCTGGCTAGTCTGGTGGCTGACCCCAAATTTCAAACAGTTGTACCCACAATACATACTGCTGCGGGGGGGGGGGGGGGGTCACTTCAAACCCGTCTGACATACTCAATGAATTTAAAGATTTTTAAATTTACCATAGCTACTCCTCCTAGTATATACTGTCTTTTCTGTCCACACCAGCTTATCCATTACAGCGACCCATTCTTCCGGGGTTGGGGGTGTGGCAGAAAGCCAGGACTGGGCTATCAGTTTCCTTGCCTGATAGAGGCACCTCACAATGGCAGTGTTAGTACTATTATTCCCTATATTCTCTCCTGACAGGCCAAGAATACATACCTTGGCCTCAAGGGCCAATTTAATTTTAAACCTAGTTTCTATAATCTTTACTATCTCTCCCCAATATCTTACTAATTTTGGGCATCTCCACATCACATGGATAAGATCTCCTGTATCCAGGCACCTGGGGCATTTATCATCCAGTCTATTACCAAATCTAAATAGTCTCTTTGGGTTATAATAGGCTCTGTGTAGCAGGAGGAGATGCGAGGCCTGCTGCGACGGAGAAACAGACACCAGCGGGCCAGACTCAAAAATCTTTTTCCACTGGTAATCCGTAATCTCCCCCACATCTACCTCCCATCTCGCTGTAACTCCCATAGTCGCTTGCGGGGCAAATAGCTTTTCAGCCAATTGTCCGTATGTCATTGCTATCAGGCCTTTAGTATTGTTTGTTCTAGTTCTTCTATCAAGGAGTGGGGCTTTGCACCATACAAGTGGGCAGTTCCTAAATTGACTATCCAAGGCATGCCTGGTCTGCAGATAGCAATAGAATGTTTTATTTGGGATTCCGTATTCTCGCCTCTGCTCAGTAAAGGATTTTAAGGTATTATCTTCATATAGCTGGACCAACCTGCTTATTCCATAATGTTCCCATATTCTGTTTTTTCCCAAGGCTAACAATTCTTGTACAGATTTGTTATGCCATATGAGTGAGAATTCAGTGAAGCCCCTAGAGCCCATAATCCTCTTAACAGTCTGCCAGACTTTGTTAACTAACCTATATGTTGGAAGCCCGTCCTGTAATGAACCAGCCTCCAATGCCTCTACCAGGGAATTGTGTGGGTTGCCCTGCAGCATGATTTTACCACTAATGTCCCTCATACCTTGGGTCTCGCATCCCCCTATGTGCTGCAACTGAGCAGCAAGAAAATAGCTGTATGGTTGGGGCACTGCCATTCCCCCCTCTCTAGTAGGTCGCTGTAAAGTTTGTCAGCTAATCCTTGCCTGCCCTTTCATCCATATAAATTCTCTAAATAAGGTGGTTTTTTTTAGAAACCAATTTTTCCCAATCCAGACTGGGGAATTATGGAGCACATACAATAGTTGTGGCATCCATATCATTTTGACAAGGTTGATTCTACCTGCCATAGATAAAGGGAGTTTGCACCAGATGTCACTTTTCCTTTTGAATTTTGCCAAGAGGGGGACTAGGTTATCTCCAATATATTGATAGGGGTCATTAGAGACAACTATGCCCAGGTACCTCATCTTCTCTGTTACCCTTAACCGAGATATATGGCCAGTAGGAGCATTAATAGTTGAATCTATCGGTAGAAGCGTAGATTTACCCCAGTTAACTATCAGTCCCGATAATCTCCCAAACCTCTCCACAAGCTGTATCACTTTTTCTAGCGATGGTCCCATATCACCCAAAAAAAGTAGCACATCATCTGCGTATAACGCTATCTTTTCTTCCCCAACACTCCTCCTGAATCCTTGCACACCGTTCGATGTTCTCATTACTTCTGCTAGTGGCTCCATTGCTAGAGCGAACAGCAGGGGTGACAATGGACACCCCTGCCTCCTCCCTCTCTCAAGAGGCAGCCATTCTGAGTTTTCATTATTTATCTTTAATCTGGCACTTGGGGAGAGTATAGAATTTTCACCCATCTAATAAACATAGGACCAAACCGGAGTCCCTCCAGTACCCACTAGAGATATCCCCATTCCATGCTGTCAAATGCCTTGGCAATATCCAAGGACAAAATCGCCCTGGAACCCTTACCCCCTGTCGGGGACTGGAGATTCAAGTACATCCGTCTAATGTTTACACTGGCGGACCTATTAGGAATAAACCCTGCCTGGTCCGCGTGTACTAATCCCGAGATACATTTATTTAGCCTAATTGCCATTACTTTTGCCAAAATTTTGATATCAGAACATAGCAGTGAGATTGGTCTATATGAAGATACATTGAGATGATCTTTCCCCTCTTTCGGTATCAATATTATGTTGGTCTCTGACATCGAAGAGGGCAGCCTACCCTCTATAGCCGCCCAGTTCAATGTTTTCAAAAGTAGTGGAAGCAACACCGCCCCGAAATGCTTATAGGTTTCCAAGGGCAGTCCGTCCAGACCTGGGGATTTTTGATTGGGCATATCTGCTACCGCTTGTTTTAGTTCTTCAAGAGTTATGGGAGATTCCAATCCGGCCCTGTCTGCATCAGAAAGAGTCGGCAAACTGACACCCGATAGGAAACTTTCAATCTCTCTCAGATCTAACCGATACTGTGACTTATATAACTCTTTATAAAATTCGAAGAATATTTCCTTGACTTTCAGGGGTTCGGATGAAATTTCCCCACTAGGAGTCCTAATCATAGGCATCGATGAGGAGGGAGAGTTGGTGTTAACCAGCAATGCCAACATTCGACCCACTCTTTCCCCCTCTCCAAAGCACTTCTGTCTCTGAAAAAGTCTCCTGTTCTCAGCATTTCTGGTTATATCAATCTTATACTCCTGTTGCTTTTTCAACCATAACTCCTGATTTTTTTAGACTTGGATCTTCCACATATTGCCTCTCCAGATCCAACACCTCTTTTCTAATCTGCTCACCCCTTGCCTTTGATTGTTTCTTAACCCTTATTACCTGTTGCATGAAAATCCCCCTAAGAAATGTTTTTAGGGAATCCCAGACCACCCCCTCCGATACTGTTCCCAGATTATTTTCTATATACTTTCCTAATTTTACAGATATGTCTTCTGTACCCCCTATAATGTCCAGCCATTATCGTAAACCTTTACCACCAGCGTCAGAGGAGAGTGATCCAAAATCCCCTTCAGACGATATTCTATCTTGATTACTAGGGACTGTGCCACCCCATTACCTATCGCCAAGTCAATGTGAGAGAGTGTACGGTGCAACCCCGAGAAACAAGAATACCGCCGGTCCTTTGGGTTTCAAGTTTTCCAGAGGTCGCACCACCCAACCTCCTCAAAGAACTGGGCAAGCCGCCCCCTAGATGCCCTTTCCGCCCTGGCCCCAGGTGGAAACCTATCCAGGCAGTTGTCAAGGACGATGTTGAAATCGCCCACCGCTATGATCGGGATATCGGCTTTATCCTCCACATACTCCAATACAAAAAAGAGATTTCCCCTGAATGGAGTTTAAAGGCACTTGCTCACAAGTATTTAGGTACCAAGTATATATGACAGAGTATAAAGAGTAAACACATTTTTATTTCAACAAAGTATAGGTTAAAAACATGCTGTATCATACTTTCAACGGAGCATATTACAAAATTAATAGTTTTTTGTTGGTATTGAACATGAATTATACGAAGGCTCTTTTTCTCACACTTGACGTGTTTCGGAATAAACAATGTTTTTATGTCCTTCAGGGATATAGTAGAAAAGAGCAATTCATCTAGAATAATTATAATATATACACATGAGTGGGTTATCATAAAATGTACACATGGATATAGTAATCCAATATATAGTTAAACAATAAATCACTCACTTATAACATGGTTCCTTGAAATATTTTAAAACTCCAAAATTGGAAAAGCGTAGGGCGTTATTGCTGGTAAGGTTGTTTACATTGGAACACTCGTGGTTAATACTAAGCACATTTGCTTAATAATGGTCCCATTGTATGGGGCAAGGTGTCTCACCTACCCCCGTCCCTCCCAGATGCGTGCAGGCCGGAGCGATATACTGAGGCTGAATGTGAGGGGACCCCTAAAAATCAAAGAGTGTGTAACAGGAGGGTAAGTATTTATTGAGCATGAATATGCAAATTGAACATATCCAGTATTCTATATAACGAAAAGAGTACTAAATAAATAACATAAAAATATAAAAGAGAATGGAGTTGTTTATCTGCTCCAGTGTTCCTGCAGTTGCTTTTATGTAGGCAAAACTAAGCTAGAGTTTTGGAGAAGAGCCTACAGGCACATACTCTCCATGCAAACATGCGACCCTGATCTCCCTTTAGGTCACCATGTCTCATTAGTACATGGAGGAATTTTTCAGAAGATCAAATTCTTGATACTAGATCGTATGCATCCTAGCCCTAGGGGGGGTGACTGGAATAAAACCCTCCTTCAGAGAGAATTACGGAGGATTTATTTATTAAAGGCCACGTTGCCTCCAGGCCTAAATGAAGCGGTATGTTTCAAACCATTCCTCGAGGGCTTTTGCTCTGGGGGAATAGAGAAATAATTAAAACACCCGCTCCCCCCCCCCCCCCCCCAGGGCTCTGGAATTTCTTTTTGACAATTTTTTACTTTAACTCCATGTACCACCAATGTGAAGATATGGATTTTTCCTCCTTTATTATACTTGTATCAAACTCTTTATGATGCATAAATAAAAACTGAATATGATATATACTGAATACCTATTCATATATACTCAAAGGTAATTCATTTTGAATTTGCTGCTAATTTTTGATATACAGAACTGTAGTAGGACATAATGTAGGACATGCAGGTATGCAGCAACACACATCTGTAGATATAGTTTTTATTGTATAGATTCAATTATGATTTTTTTTTTTTTTTTTTACACCAAATAATGAATCTATAAATATGTGCGAAAAAAAATACAATAATATCAGACGTCATGTACACTATATTAATTGGACTCAGACTCTGCATGCCGTGCATTTCGTGCGTTTTGTTAATATGGATGTATAATATCCTTTATGCTTGCGTACAGTACGACTCTTGACCATGATGAAAGTGGCAAGTAATCTTTGTTGATATCCAATTCTGCCAACTATTATTGTATCAACTGAAATATACTCTGTCTATTACACTATTAATGTGAAGCTACTCAAATGTTTTGACATTGTTGCCTTTTTCTTGGTATTATTTTTCATTCTCTAACATAATAAGTATTACCAGCCATCCTATTTAAACACTGCTAAACATAGATGAAATAGATTTGTATTGATTGATCAGCAGTTATACAACAATAATTAGTCGATGTCATGTACTGCGAATCAGTCTTGAAATATACATGTCTGTACTCATTTTTTACATGTATGCCTCCATGTATATTCTTGTATCTTTCATCCTTGTTGTTTCCCTTGTCCTAATATAGGTTGATCATTGGACACCGCTCTTTGTCTTCAATTATTGGATGTTCCCTCCCCCCTAGTCTCTCCCCGATGCGATCAGCCGAAGCGGTTGCCCGGCACGGAAAGCCGCCCAGATACTTCATCTGGGCGGCATTTAAGGAGGTCAGGTGGGCGTTAACATCATCGCCCACGTCCTCCATCTTGCTACTCCGGCGGACATACGCAGTCCGCCGGCGTAGCTTTTCCATGTCGGTGGGATGGGTGTGCATGACGCTGCTCCAACGTAAGTGCGTTCCCGCATGCGCGGTAGGGGCGGCGCCGCGCACACACCTCCCAGGGGGCGTACATGAGGTCTTCCCCATTCAGAACTGCACAGATCAGCTGAGCGCAATCATCAGCGCCAGCTGACTGTGAGTTCACTAACATACAAGGCCAGATCCTCCCATTCCCAGCTCAGGCGTTACACAAGCTCAGTGGCGTAGCGTGGGGGGTGCAGAGGGTGCCATGGCCCCGGGCGCGATATTTAGGGGGGGCGCCAGTATGTGTCACTGGCTGCCTCCTCCTAATTTCTAATTCTGTGTCCCCGGGCTCCGGCCGCCATGTTAAGTGTCCGGCGCCCTGTGATTGGGTGTATGGGGGTCATGTTTTGATTTTCTAATTGAAGTTCAGACATATCTTTTCAAGGACACTTAGTCACAGGAGAGAACTGACAAACAACCACCAGGCACTGCAGGCAGGCAACAGTGATTGTGCTGATACAGAAGATGAGACCCCAGCTGGGCTAAAGAGTCCTGTGTGACTGTATATTCTCCAATCGCTAAGGTGCTGCTGCAGCTGTCTTTTTCTCTTAATATTCAACTGGGTGTGGTGGACTGGTCTGGACACATGTTGTTGTATGTACACCTATAGAGAAAACAAATCGAGAGCGCACACTGTCATCCGCCTTTTAAAAACACTTGCAGCTAATGCACTCACTGACATTTAAAAGGCAACGAATCAAACAGTTTTGTTTTTTTTTTTTTTTGTTTTTTTTTTTTAAGTCACACAATAAACCTGGACTAGGTAACAACACAGTTAACCCCTGCCCTTGATCGCCCCCTAGTACTCTTTCCCCTGTTTTGTAGACGCTATAACTTTTGCGCAAACCAATCAAGATACGCTTATTGCAATTTTTATTACCAAAAATATGTAGAAGAATATCGGCCTAAACTGAGGAAAAAAATGTAGCTTTTTTTGAAAAAAAATTATAGCAAAAAGTAAAAAATATTGTTTTTGGCAAAATTATTTTTATTTTTTCCACTATAAAAAAAAAACGCAGAGATGATCAAATAACACCAAAAGAAAGTTCTATTTGTGGGAAAAAAAGGATGTCAATTTTGTTTGGGTACAACCATCGCACAACTGAACAACTGTCAGTTAAAGCGACGCAGTGCCGTATCGCAAAACATGGCCTGGTCATGGAGCAGCCAAATCTTCCGGGGCTGAAGTGGTTAATTAGGGGCAGACCTGTACTAGTACTTTATTTCACTTTGAAAAAATAGACCTGAAACAGGTGTATCACAGTATGCTTAGATAATGTGGCCCAAGCAACTTTTGATGTTTTCCTACAACCTTATAATGGTGCAGGAAGTTTTATTATTTGCCCACATTATGTGTATTCAGATTATCTTGGATAATTACAATGTCAGCATTGACTACAGTTACCGTATTTATCGGCGTATAACACGCACCCCAATTTAGGAGGGAATTTTAAGGAAAAAATTACTTTTAGGAGGGAAGTTGAAGGGAAAAAAAACTTACATTTAAATGCCCTTCATTGCAGCCTTCTCAGTGCAGCCATGTCAGTGCAGCCATGTCAGTGCAGCCATGTCAGTGCAGCCATGTCAGTGCAGCCTTGTCAGTGCAGCCTTGTCAGTGCAGCCATGTCAGTGCAGCCATGTCAGTGCAGCCATGTCAGTGCAGCCTTCCCCAGTGCAGCCTTGCCCCAGTGCAGCCTTGGATCCCCTGTACTTGCTTCCAGGGCTTCAAAATCGCCAACCGCGATTTGAAAATGGCGCCGCCGGCGCCGAAGTACACAGGGCCGGTCCTCGGCTCTTTCCGGCGGCTCTCGTTCAATTTCGGCTCCACTCGTAGTCCCGAGCGGAGCTATCCGAGTAGGTTCGGATAGCTCCGCTCGGGACTACGAGTGGAGCCGAAAGTAAACGAGAGCCGCCGGAAAGAGCCGAGGACCGGCTTTGTGTACTTCGGCGCCGGCGGCGCCATTTTCAAATCGCGGTCGGGGATTTTGAAACTTTGACAGCTCAGGATCGCAGGGGATCGGCGTATAACACGCACCTGCGACTTTCCCCTGATTTTAAGGGGAAAAAAGTGCGTGTTATACGCCGATAAATACGGTATTTAAAATTGCAGGGAGAGAGGAAAACAGTATGATCAAGAATTGTAGTTTTGTTACCCAGAGAAAAAACTAACTTAAAATGGCACCATTACCTTGGGTTAAAGCGTGTGACTCAGACAATGTAGCCCAGTCTCTTCAAATGGCTATAAACCTGCAGAACAAACAAACCATGCACAGACATGAAGTGATAGCTGGGTCAATAATGATTCTATTGTTCTGTAAATGACTAGAATGAGAAGAAGTACTTTTAAAGAATGAGATCAAGTTTGTACCTGGTATATGGCAAGGCGATTGAAGCAGCTGAAACTGAAAAGTTTCTCATAGGCAGACTGCGCGCAGCCAGTCACTGCAGTCAGTGTTTACAGGCGCTCTCGAGTAAGTGTGGTTCTGCCCACGCACAGGCACACTCTCTTCTGCTCTGCTGACTGACGTCAGTTCCGATATCGGCGCCATCAGCGCCATATGCGTTCCACGCTGGTTCCCGGCTGCTTCTCCTCCGATCAGCCTGTTCAGGCTATATTAAAAAAATCGAGATAATCCAGACTGTAGATCGCGCAGGGGGGTGAATCGAAATCGCGATTCTATGTACGATTAATCGTGCAGCTCTAGTGGTCAGTGTAGTGTAGTATGGTGGACAGTATAGTGTAGTATAGTGGTCAGTGTAGTATGGTGGACAGTGTAATATGGTGGTCAATGTAGTGCAGTATAGTGGACAGTGTAGTATGGTGGTCAGTATAGTGTAGTATAGTGGACAGTGTAGTGGACAGTGTAGTATAGTGGACAGTGTAGTATAGTGGACAGTGTATTATAGTGGACAGTGTAGTGTAGTATAGTGGTCAGTGTAATATAGTGGACAGTGTAGTGTAGTGGTTAGTGTAGTGGACAGTATAGTATAGTGGACAGTGTAGTATGGTGGTCAGTGTAGTGTAGTATAGTGGACAGTGTAGTATGGTGGACAGTGTAGTATAGTATACTGGTTAGTATAGTGGTCAGTATAGTGTAGTTTAGTATGGGGTCAGTGTAGTATGGTGGTCAGTGTAGTATAGTGGTCAGTATAGTGTAGTTTAGTATGGAGGTCAGTGTAGTGTAGTGGACAGTGTAGTATGGTGGTCAGCGTAGTATGGTGGTCAGCGTAGTGTAGTATAGTGGTTAGTATGGTGGTTAGTGTAGTATAGTGGTTAGTCTAGTATGGTGGTCAGTATAGTGGTTAGTGTAGTATAGTATAGTGGTCAGTATAGTGTAGTTTAGTATGGAGGTCAGTGTAGTATGGTGGTCAGTTTAGTATGGAGGTCAGTGTAGTGTAGTATGGTGGTCAGTATAGTGTAGTTTAGTATGGAGGTCAGTGTAGTGTAGTGGACAGTGTAGTATAGTGGTCAGTATAGTGTAGTGTATTGGTCAGTGTAGTGTATTGGTCAGTGTAGTGTATTGGTCAGTGTAGTATGGTGGTCAGTGTAGTATGGTGGTCAGTGTAGTGTAGTATTGTGAACAGTGTAGTGTAGTGGACAGTGTAGTATAGTGGACAGTATAGTGTAGTATGGTGGACAGTGTAGTATGGTGGTCAGTGTAGTGTAGTATAATGGACAGTGTAGTATGGTGGTCAGTATAGTGTAGTATAGTGGACAGTGTAGTGGACAGTACAGTATGGTGGTCAGTGTAGTATAGTGGTCAGTGTAATATAGTGGACAGTGTAGTGTAGTGGTTAGTGTAGTGGACAGTATAGTATGGTGGTCAGTGTAGTAAAGTGGTCAGTGTAGTATAGTGGACAGTGTAGTATAGTGGACAGTGTAGTATGGTGGACAGTGTAGTATAGTGGTCAGTATAGTGGTCAGTGTAGTATGGTGGTCAGTATAGTGGTCAGTGTAGTATGGTGGTCAAGTGTAGTGTAGTATAGTGGTCAGTGTAATGTAGTATAATGGACAGTGTAGTATAGTGGACAGTGTGGTATGGTGGTCAGTATAGTGGACAGTGTAGTGGTCAGTGTAGTGGTAAGTGTAATATAGTGGTCAGTATACTATAGTGGTCAGTGTAGTGGACAATGTAGTGTAGTGGCCAGTATAGGAATAAGGTAGGTCAGTACTATTGTATTTGAAGGGACACAGGGACAGCTAAAAGTCCGCAGGTTGGGGGGGGGCGCAAATTACTTGCCTTGCCCCGGGTGCTGACAACCCACGCTACGCCACTGCACAAGCTTGATGCTGGGATGCGTGGCTGGCATATCTGAAACTGCACACAAACAGGTAAATAAATCATCTTGTAATATGTACTATAATCTACCCAGGACCACTCAAATGATTTTTCAGTGATTTCTCTGCTAGCTATCTTATGATTATTTATCTCTAGATGCTACTAGGCACTGCTTTAATATTAAACTAATATAGTTTATTTGAATATATAGAACCTTTACTCATAAGATCTTTTTACAACCGAGCTAATATATCAGAACTTTCCCTCATTGTTTCTTACATACTTACACCATTACCATTGACCAATTATACTCGGGTTAAATATAAAGTTCACATAACTAAATAATTTATAACCATTTGTAATGATAACAAAAAATGTGCTGCAGTACTATATTGTCGCACATAAATTTAAATTCAGAGAGTAGCCATGCATCTCTCTCATATAATTATATTAAACACACATAACAAATACATAAATAAAATGTTCAGTGACCCTTCAGGTTCCCACTGAACTGTTTATATGCAGTAATCAATGTATTTAGACATGCTTTGTTTATTCTCTTTTTTATTTTAATGCTATTTATTTAGTACTCTTTTCGTTATATAGAATACTGGATATGTTCAATTTCCATACTCATGCTCATTAAATACTTACCCTCCTGTTACACACTCTTTGATTTTTAGGGGTCCCCTCACATTCAGCCTCAGTATATCGCTCCGGCCTGCACGCATCCCGGAGGGACAGGGGTAGGTGAGACACCTTGCCCCATACAATTGGACCATTATTAAGTAAATGTGCTTAGTATTAACCACGAGTGTTCCAATGTAAACAACCTTACCAGCAATAACCCCCTACGCTTTTCCAATTTTGGAGTTTTAAAATATTTCAAGGAACCATGTTATAAGTGAGTGATTTATTGTTTAACTATATATTGGATTACTATATCCATGTGTACATTTTATGATAACCCACTCATGTGTATATATTATAATTATTCTAGATGAATTGCTCTTTTCTACTATATCCCTGAAGAAGGACATAAAAATATTGTTTATTCCGAAACGCGTCAAGTGTGAGAAAAAGAGCCTTCGTATAATTCATGTTCAATACCAACAAAAAACTATTAATTTTGTAATATGCTCCGTTGAATGTATGATACAGCATGTTTTTAACCTATACTTTGATGAAATAAAAATTTGTTTACTCTTTATACTCTGTCATATATACTTGGTACCTAAATACTTGTGAGCAAGTGCCTTTAAACTCCATTCAGGGGAAATCTCTTTTTTGTATATGAATGTTTTACTGGATGTAGCACTGTCGATTTTAACCTAGGGAAGCGAATCACCCCCCAGTATCCACATCTCCATCTTAAAGGGGGAAGGAATATACAAGTTTGCTATAATAAATGGATTACCCTCTATGAAACAATGTAAAAAAACATAGCAGCCCAGTGCATCAATCTTGACATCCCTGCAGGAGAACGCCAGACCTTTTTTGACCAGTATATTTATGCCCCGTACACACGGTCGGATTTTCCGGCGGAAAATGTGTGATAGGACCTTGTTGTCGGAAATTCCAACCATATGTAGGCTCCATCACACATTTTCTTTTTTTTTTTTTTTTTTTTCCCTTTTTTTTTAATTCTTTATTTATAATATTTTCAATATACAAACAAGGGTCGGCGATTATTATGAAACCATGATTACAAACATTGTCATAAAAAAGTACAAAAAATCCCCCTGCGATGCTATTACCCCCCTACCCCCCCCTCCCCTCCCCCCGCCTGCAGGTGGTTTCAGCTGAACTAACCAAGTTCTGCATCTCATGCCTTACTCTCCCTCAATCCGAACTCGGGTTTAACTAGTAATCTCCGCTAAGTAGCTCCATGATTTCTTAAAGTTCCTCCACCCTGTCCACTTGTCCCTGCCATCTGTCTCCTCTTCTGCCACATCTCCTGAGTAATCCTTGGATTCTATATTATATATTTCATTTATACGTAGGAGCCAGTCCCGTTGGTTTGGAGTCTCCGGCCGAATGCTCACCCACCTCCTATCTGGACCTTGAAATCTGTTTTTTTTTTGCTACATCCAACAAGATTGGGACAATTGATAATTGGTACTGCTTAATCGGTTTATCAGTTCCATGGAATAAACATAACCATGAGTCTTCTGCCAGAGATTCCCCAGTTATTTCCTTAATTAATGATAGAATATGCTTCCAAAAAACATTGATAACCGGACACTCCCACCATATATGAGCCATTGTTCCCGGGTTGGCGCACCCCCTCCAACATCTGTCTGAGGCATCAGGGTCTAGCTTGCTAAGTCTGTCCGGCGTGGCATACCACCTTGCTAAACATTTGAAATTGGTCTCTGACCGCATAATATCGGCCGAAGAGTCGTGTACCATTTTTAAAATCCTCTCCGCTGTGGATAAACTACAATGTGACCCCAACTCCCTTTCCCATTTTTTAATATATGGAGGCACATCCAGCTCTTCCCCCGCAGAGAGAATTTTATAGAGATGAGAGATAATACTGCCCGGTTTGTCTCTCCTGCATAACAGTTCTAGTGGCCTGTACTCTTCCTCTCCTCTAATTGGTTTTGGTATTCTCTCGACGAAGAGCGATAACTGCATGTACCTCCAAGCCTTGACCATCATAAGGTCCGTCTCCGCTTTCAATTCCCGATAGGGGCGTAATTTCCCATCTTTAATAATGTCTTTCAGTTGCATACTACTAATCTTTATCCAATTCCCTCCCACCTCCTGCATCCCTGGTTCAAAAAATGTATTATCCTTAATATAAATCAGGGGTGAATTATAACTACATTTATTCTGTGTGTGTACCTGATCCCATAATTTGAGCGTGTTTCGTGTAAGTGATGCTGTCTGTGTGCTAAGTGTCCTAAATTTTGGCGGGTTCCAGATTATGTGACCTAAAACAGTGCTACTTAAATTGTGTTCAATGCTCACCCACCTCCTATCTGATACTTCCTTTGACCATTCTACCACACGTGAAAGCACTACTGCAGTGTAGTATCTATTGAGGTCTGGAAGAGCCATCACACATTTTCCATCGGATTTTCCGACCCACAAAATTTGAGAGCAGGATATAAAATTTTCCGACAACAAAATCCATTGTCGGAAATTCCGATCGTGTGTACACTAATCCGACAGGCAAAGTGCCACGCATGCTCAGAATAAATAAAGGGATGAAAACTATTGGCACTGCCCTGTTTATAGTCCCGACGTACGTGTTTTACGTCACCGCGTTTAGAATGATCGGATTTTCCGACAACTTTGTGTGACCGTGTGTATGCAAGACAAGTTTGAGCCAACATCCGTCGGAAAAAATCCTAGGATTTTGTTGTCGGAATGTCCGAACAAAGTCCGACCATGTGTACGGGGCATAACTCCCCTTGAGTAAGACGAGTACACTGAGTGAAACTGAGCTTGGAATTTCTTATTCCTGATCAATATCTTGGACTCATTGGTCAGGTGTGTCTCCTGCAGGCACATCAATCCCGAGCCATGGGACTCCAACTCCGAAAATACAGTGGCCCTCTTAATAGGGCCACTGTATCAGGGGAATATTCCCCTGATATTCCATGAGCTTATTCCTACTGTTCTAGACAGCATTGGCAGAAAAACAAAATAATCATAAAAAAAAAAAATACAACCCTTGCAAGCAGGGGGCCGAGAGAAAAGAAACTGTCTTAAGTGACTGAAAACACTCATAACCCTACTACCATAACCACCCTGTCTAGAGTACCTATCTTTTTGTATGCCTTTCCCTGCCACGTTCAACTCCACACGCGGCACCATTACTACTACTGCTTTACTATTCTTAACTGTGCGTGAGTATCTCAACAATCTGTGTGCCCTTTTGACCTTTTCTATCCCCAGCTTTTGATCTAGTGCGGTGTAACCCTTTTTTATTGATTGAACCTCCTGTGCTTCTTTACCCTCTTGTGAACCCACCCTCCTCCCCCCAAGCATAACTTGGCAAACCCTAGGGAAATACTTTGTAACCCTTCTAACCCCAACACCATACTCTTTCCAGCACTCCTTCCCCCAATCAAAATATACTCCCTTACTTGTCCTTACTTGCCTTCCCCTAATTCCCTCCCTTTCCTTAACCCAAATTTCATACAGCAATGTTATAAAAAAAAATCAATCCACCACCCATTTCCATCTCTCATTAAACACCTTCATCAACCATCCCCTCCCCTCCAGCCCTTGCTGCAAAAAAAAAAAAAAAAAGGAACCCTCATCAGACATCAAAAAATAATTTTCACTCATTATATTCCAGCTCTAAAAGTTCTCCCTATTGTCTTCGAGCCACTTTGCGGCCCTGTCAGCAGAGTCAAAAAATTGTGTTGCCCCTAGGGCTTCAATGCGCAAACGCGCCGGGTACAGCAAGGCATGTTATATTTTAAAAGTCCGCAAACTGCGCTTAATATCCGCAAATCCTGCCCTTTTCTTCTGTAGATCCAGGGAGTAGTCTGGGTATAATGAAATTCGGGCGCCATTATAAAAGATATCCCCCCTCTCTCTGGATTTCTGCATCAGTGCCACCTTATCTTTATAATTAAACAGTTTCATAATCAGTGGTCTAGGGCGAGTGCCTGGTGAAGTAATCCTAGTGTGTACTCTGTGCGCCCTCTCAATAGCAAAAAAAAGTGAGAATGTCTCAGCTCCAAAGACCTCCCTGAGCCACCCTTCCAAGAATTCTTCAGGACAGGAACCCTCGCTTTTCTCTGGGAGGCCCATTACCCTCACATTATGTCTCCGTAATCTGTTCTCCATTTCATCCATTTTAAACTTGTATGTATCGAACTGGGTTTGCATTACTTTAAATTCTTGTCCCATTGGGTATAAGACATCTTCAACTTGACTTAGCCTCTCCTCCAGAATGGAGGTCCTTTCCACAGCTTTTTGTAGTTCCTGGCTCATAGAGCTTAGCTCTTCCTTAAGGCCCCTTAACTAGTCACAAAGGTTACTCAGTGATCCCCTGCAGGAGTTAACTGCATTTAGTACCTCTTTTAATGTAGGCTCAGGTTCGCCAGGTTCACTAATATCAAGAGTAACTTCTGGTGCATTTTCCGAAAGATCCCTCTCAGGACTTTTTTTGTTCGCCATTTTAGCAATGACTAATGATGTAGATGAAGTTTTACTTATACTTTTTCTGTCTCCCGTACCTCCTGGCTGTGTCTTCTCCTGGGATGGCTGGTTGCCCTTAGCTGGGGAATGTGAGGGGGTATGCGCATATTTCTCTAGTTTGGCCGCCGCTGCCATTGCAGATGACGCCTGATTCCCCTTCTCTTTGAGTGAGCGGGTAGACTGGGCCATTGAACTTTCCTGGGTATGCTGAGCCTGTTCCTCCCCTTTTTTTCTGGTCATAATCAGAGCCGTCTTTAGCGCAGGGCAAACGGGGCAGCTGCCCAGGGCCCTGTCACTGTTTGGAGCCCAAAGCAGAGCTGCCCGTTAACCCTGCATGCTGCCCGCAAATCGGGGCTGAATGTTATGTCAGCGGCGCGCACGGCGCCCACAGTGCCAGTGCCTTTTTTTTCCGTTTGAGGAGTGGGCCGCGGGTGGGCGGGGCCTTGAGCTCCACTGACGCTTTGGCCCTGCCCCTTGCTATGCGTGCAGTGCTGTGTACCTGATCAGAGGAGCGGAGGAGGAGTGAGACAGCAGCGCGGAGTGGAGTGCACTGAAGCCTGGTGCCTGCCTGGTCAAGTGAAACAACTAAGCAGTGCGGAGAATTGAGCTGAGAATCAGAGCTGAGCTTTCCAGGACAAGGTAAGGTCTTTTCTCCTCCCCTGGCTCCCGCTCCCCCTATCCCCATGCCATGTCTGTGTTATAGAAGAAAGTTTAAAAACCCTGAGCAAACCTGCAGTCCAGGCTGAGTGAGGCCTCAGAGGAGAGCACACAGCATAATTTACAGCACATGGCATACTGTATTTGGGCTGCTTTCACATGGAAAGCACCTGGGCATCGGCAGTAAAACGCCACTATTTTTAGTGGCGCTTTACCGTAGTTTTTGCGGCGCTTTTTGGCCGCTAGCGGGGCACTTTTACCCCCCCACTAGCGGCCGAAAAAAGGTTAAAAGCGCTACAGCGGCGCTTTGCTGGCAGTTCGGTGGCGCTGCCCATTGATTTCAATGGGCAGGGGTGCATTAGGAGCGGTGAATTCACCACTCCTAATGCGCTCCAAAGAAGCTGCTGGCAGGACTTACATTATTAAAGTTTTTTTTTTTTTTTTTTTTTTTTAAGATAATTCTATGTGTTTGTCTGTTTTTTGAGATGGGTGAAAAGCAAAATTGAATTGGGGGGGGGCCAAAAAAAATGTTTGCCCGGGGTCCAAACCATATTAAAGACGGCCCTGGTCATAATGCAACTGTGCAAAGATAAGGTGTCAAGTAGGTAGGAGAAAAAAAAAGAGAAAAAACAATAATAAGAGGGGGGGGGTACGAAAGTTCCTTTAGTAAGATAAGATGTTACTGCACACCAAGGACCTGCACTCCTCCGGCTTCTCTAAGGAGTATACATGTCCTCCATTGCTTAATGCCGTACAATGTAAAATATACCAGTCCCACTGCAGTTATCTTTTGGCGCTATTAGGCGGCTATCAGACGGCCTGAACAAAACCCTCACAGCGGGTCTCTCGCCGTTCCTGGATCCAGGTCTTGGTCCTCCAGTCCTGTAGTGTCCGTCATGAGGAGTGTCTATCCGTCCAGACACCACTTTCTCCTCCAACTCTTACAGGGTTCTCTCAGCTCTTGCGAGAGTGCAGAGCCGTTGCCGAGCGACCGGCCGGCACGAGCAGCCCAGGACGCCGTCACCAGGGAGCCAAGCGTCCAGCCTCCTCCGGCGTCGGTCTTCCACGCACACTCCACATTCTCCGGCCAGCCAATCCGCTCGCCTCGGGGGTCTTAAGAGATGGCAAGCCAGGCAGGAAGGAGCAGGTCAGGCGAAAAGGGATAGCCAGATACGTAGAGCTGGGTCAATTCATTAGGGGTAGCAGCCACGAGCCAAAGCGAGGAGGGAACTCACACACCTCCGCTCACCTCCGCATCCGGTCACGCCCCTAGTTTATAAAGATATGGAGACCCTGGCTATATTGGTTGGGTGTCTCCCTCTGAGTTGCATATGAACCCAAAAGAAAACTTAAGTAGAAGAGAACCTGGGAACACAGAGGGGTGGCGGAGGGAAATTAGGGTAACCCTGTTTAGTAAATGGATTTTGGATACTATATTAGTTAGTTTAAAAGTACTCTTTTCTAAGAATGTTGATTGGGACGGGTGGGGGGGGGAACCTCTGGAGGGCTGGGGGAGGGAGGGGGGTGGGTAGACGCAATGCGGGAAAGAGAAGGGATAGGGAAACAAGAAAGGGGAGAAAAAGTAAATGTAAACTGCCTCTTTAGTTGTCTGTTGCAAGGACTTATTGGTTATTAACTTAAATAACTTATGTAAAAATGTTGGCAACGGTATGTTTGTCTTTTACTAAATATTGCTAATAAAGAATATTTAATTAAAAAAAGAAAAGATTTTTACGCCTCGTTATATAACTCTACCACCCCACAGATATCCCCTGATCACCTTTTGTATCTCCGTAAACTGACTCTGGCAGCCCTGACGGAGGAAGACGTTGCCTCCCTAGAGGTGGAGATCTTGATGACCGAAATTGAAACGGCAATTCATTCACTTCCCCCTAACAAAACGCCAGGCCCTGATGGGCTCCCGGAAGACTGGTACAAAATGTACATAGCTGACTTAGCCCCGCGTCTTCAAAAATTGTATGCCCTTAGTTTAGAAGCAGGAAGCCTACCTGACTCAATGTCGCAAGCTCACATTGTCCTGATACAAAAGCCAGGGAAGGATGCCTCATACTGTTTAGCATATCGACCCATATCTCTTCTAAATTATGACTTAAAGATATTAACAAAAGTGCTAGCTACCAGACTGATGGGGATCCTCCCGTTCTTAGTAAATATGGACCAAACTGGCTTTATGCCAGGGAAGTCAACGGATGTTAATATTCGTAGGGTGTTCACCCACTTACAAATTTCTCCTACAGAACAGAGTACCAGAGTCTTGGTTGCCTTGGACCTTGAAAAGGCATTCGATTCTGCTGCCTGGCCCTACATGGAGGAGGTACTCAAGATATATGGTTTTGGCCCCACTTTGAGAAAATGGATTCAGCTCCTATATCAGAAACCGACAGCACAGATCAAACTTGGAGGGGTGGAACGAGGCACCCGACAGGGGTGTTCTCTATCCCCCGCCCTTTTCTCCCTGATGGTCGAGCCCCTGGCTGTTGCGCTACGGTCCTCGGATGCTGTCGGGGGGGAGCGGGTCGGATCCCTGGAGGAAAAGATAGCACTTTATGCCGATGATATTATCCTTTTCCTCTAGAATCCAGGGCCCTCCCTCCGGGCGGCGTTGGAGCTCCTCTCACATTTCGCTGACCTGTCAGGACTGAGAGTCAACTGGGACCAGTGGATCCGGGTGTTACACAGCTGGCAGATCTGTCACTTCCACTTAAATGGACTGAGAGTATAAAATATCTTGGTATCCATATTTCCCCCAGAGTGCAGGACTTCTGCAGGCTTAACCTTCTCCCTCTCCTACAAAAATTCCAGAATAGGTTGAAGGCGTGGGCCAACCTCCCCCTCCCATTGGAAGGATCAATTTAATTAAAATGAAATTACTACCTCCTCTTTTATATGTAGCGCACCATTCTCCAATGTGGATACCCAAGGCACTTTTTAAGCGGTCAAATTCTCACATATCCAGTTTTTTGTGGGGCTCTGGCCCACCTAGTTTACGATTGTCCATTCTCCAAAGACCATGGACCCAAGGGGGACTGGCCTGCCCTGATTTTTTCCTTTATTTTATTTCAGCGATGCTTACCCATGCTCACAACTGGCTCATGTCGGATGCCACCAATGCAGCAGTTGCCTTGGAGGCTGCCGTCGTGGGGTCATATGAAGCACTGCAGAATGTTTTATTTCAGGGTACTGGGGCTCCACATCCCCTAACTACCTCAATGAAAACGGTGCTTAGAACATGGTCTGAGGCGGCTGGCCCGCGAGTAGCCGATCCCCAGGTGTGTTCCCCAAATACTCTGCTATGGATTAATCCCTCTTTACCTGAATTTTACTCCATTCCGGACCCGGTACTATGGGCGTCACGGGGTATTCGATATCTACATAATAATTGTGAGAATGGTGCACTACTGACATTTGACCAACTTAAAGCTAGATTCAGCTTACCTAATGTGTACTTCTTCTGGTTCCTGCAGCTCCGCCACGCCTACAGGGCACAGTTCGGGGACTCTCCCCTGACCCTTTACCAGTCAAACATGGAGTTGCTTCTACGTCAAGAGACATTAAATAAACCTTTATCCACAATTTACAAGGCTTTGCAGCCTACCATACATCACAGTTTAGAGAGACTTCGTGACTTTTGGGTGTTGGAGCTTCCGGAGTTGGATGGGGAGGACTGGGAGGATATCTGGGACTCCCCCTTTGGACACCTGGTTTCTTCTGGTGATCGGTTGACCCAGTTTAAAATATTACACAAGTTTTACTACACTTCATATAGACTTCACAAAATATACCCTGACTGCACCTCGCAGTGTTGGCGCTGTCAAGCTGACTCTGCAGGTTTCTTACACATGATTTGGTCATGCCCAGATGTACAGCATTACTGGTCATTAATTACAACTTTTATCACTGAATTGATCACAATTCCTATACCCCACAAGATAGAGATTTGCCTGCTTGGCTTGGTGGATGCTCTTGCCCCTTCGAGGGCAGTTCGTACACTACTGGGATTGCTCTTCTTCTATGCTAGGAAACTCATCATACTTAAGTGGAGGGCTCCCACGTCTGCCCTTACCCTAAATGCATGGAAATCATTAGTCAACCTTGCAGTGCCCTTGTATAAAGAAACATACTCTAATAGAGGTTGCCCCCTAAAGTTTCAAAAGGTCTGGAACATATGGCTAGAGTCTGAAAGAACAACTGTAGAACAAGAAGACCCTGTAGGGCTGTCGGTCCGATCTGAGTTCATATGTGGGGTGGTGGTTCCTCTGATAGCTCCCCCTCAGGGGTACGCTCTGACTGGCTGCGCGCCTATGGCCACCCACCTGTTGTGGACCCTTCCTTGGGTGATGCCTGTCGCATTTCACATTTCTATGGAAATTGCTAATCGATGCACTTATCCTGTTATTCTTAGCAGCAAGCTATGGGGTTGTTTTTTTTTGTTTTTTTTTGTATTTTTTTGTTTAACTGGTTTAGGCCAGTAGTTAAGATATGATAGGCCTTGCCTACTGTTTTTTGTGCACTGTGAGCCGGGGAATTCCCAGAGGCTCTGTTATATAACTTTTCCTTTCCTTTTCTGAAATAAAAAGAATTAAAAAAAAGAAAAATAGGCCCGGTCCTTAAGTGGTTAAAGTGATATTCAACTCAAAATAAAAAAAAAAAATACTTGGCAGGTAGGGTTTTTATGACAGAAGAGATTATAATGGTTTATTTTTGCCATGAAAGCTTTCCCCTGCCTGTCAGCTGTAGTTAAAATTGAGCTGTGCACGTTCAGCTCAGAGTACTTTTACAGCATCCACTCTGTGCCCTAATGAAGTGTCTCCTGTGCACTTGACATCCTCATGGTCTGGCCATTCAAGCAGTTGAGCAAAGTGAACTTGGAAGGAAGACCGGGAGAAGATGGAAGCACATGAGCTGACATCCTTTGACTGGTGAGTCTGTCATAAGAGGCCAGTTTGCATAAATAAACGATGAGTTTAATTCTGCTTTAACCGCTTCATGAAGAAGGTAAAAGCAATCCTAAAGCCTGAATCCAGTTTTGCTACTTGGACATGTACAGTAAAACTGTACATATTCATACATGTTAGGTTTTTTTTTTTTTTTTTTTTTGTGCAGACACTCATTTGGTTGTAAATGATAATGAATATCTCCTTATTTCTAAAAGTCAATAATTGACATTGATTCTAATTATAAAATAAAAGGTTTTGTTAATCCTACCTAAAATAAACTGATCCTTGAGTCTGCCCATGACCTATGGCCCTAACCCTGACACTGACCTAGATCAAACCCTGTTCTACCTATTTTCCTTTTTCTTTGTTTTAGTTATTTAAGCGCACACTTTTTTTTTTTTACTTTTTTCTCCTCTAGCAAAGAGAGAGAGAGAAAATGTAGAGGGGAAAAAAAAACAAAGGGGTGGGCAGTACAGTAACCGATCACTATGATAGCCATTCAGAGGCATTCACAGCGATCAGGTGATTGGGAACCAGGAGTTCCTGATCTCCATTGCTAGTATGAGACCCAGCACTCTGTGAGGTGCAGGTATGCATTTATGTGGTGCCACAGATAAAGATTATCTCAGGCCGCTTATGTGTGTACAGTCAGCAAGAAGGGATTAATTAACACACACTGTCAAAATGAATTACAGATCTTGGTCTAAAAGTATTAAATATACTAAAGTCTTTTTACTGCAGTCTTAAAAGGTGACCTAAAATAGTTTAGACAAACTCTACCCTGATAGTTGTATTACTACCATTCATTTGTTACAGAACTTAGCATGTTTACTGAAACTTGTTTTATTTTGTTTCCCACATTAAAGCTGCAAGATCCAACGAGCTGGACAACGACAGGTAAGGAAATAAGATAAGGGAATACATATGAAGCATAATAATTTCACTGAAGTTTAGAGACCGTGTAGGTATATGTAACTTTTTAAATCTATGCTACCCTACTTAGTAGTCGGCAGTGGAAAATCAGACATTGTTTAAGTGGATTGAAGTCATAGAGTTGGAGACTTGTCTGCATGTGAACCCTACATAGGATTATTCAGAATGGCTGCACCTAGAATGAAATTTGTGTTCTGCTGTAAAGTTAAAGTAGAACCAAAGGCAAAACCTTTTTTTTTCCTTTTAATTTTGGATGGGAGGGCTATAACCCCTGTAAGATTTTTTTGCCATCTGTCCCATAGCCAAAATAGGAAGCAAGAGGAAATCTCCCCAAAACCATCGAATTTCTGGTTGTCACCAGGACTAGTGTCCACAATGGAAGATTTCCCCTTGATTACTGTTGGTGTTGGCCTTTATTCTTAACGGTGATAGTCTCAGAGATAGCATCTGAAAGCATTGCTGTGCTTCCCTGATTGGGCCAGAGCAAAAGCTGTTGCTTTCCCTTGC
>JBBGZY010001906.1:2500-5000 GCA_037952925.1 Lithobates clamitans | reverse complement strand
ATATAACTGTATCTATCTATCTATCTATCTATCTATCTATCTATCTATCTATCTATCTATCTATCTATCTGTATATCTATCTATCTGTATATCTATATAACTGCATCTATCTATCTATCTATCTATCTATCTATCTATCTATCTATCTATCTATATAACTGTATCTATCTCTATCTATCTATCTATCTATCTATCTATCTATCTATCTATCTATCTATATAACTGTATCTATCTATCTATCTATCTATCTATCTATCTATCTATCTATCTATCTATCTATATAACTGTATCTATCTATCTATCTATCTATCTATCTATCTATCTATCTATCTATCTATCTATATAACTGTATCTATCTATCTATCTATCTATCTATCTATCTATCTATCTATCTATCTATCTAACTGCATATATCTATCTATCTATCTACATGTCTCTCTCTCTATCTATCTGTATATCTATCTGTATATCTATCTATCTATCTATCTATCTATCTATCTATCTATCTATCTATCTATCTATCTGTATATCTGTATATCTATATAACTGTATCTATCTATCTATCTATCTATCTATCTATCTATCTATCTATCTATCTATATAACTGTATCTATCTCTCTATCTATCTATCTATCTATCTATCTATCTATCTATCTATCTATCTATCTAACTGCATATATCTATCTATCTATCTATCTACATGTCTCTCTCTCTATCTATCTGTATATCTATCTATCTATCTATCTATCTATCTATCTATCTATCTATCTATCTATCTATCTATATATCTATCTATCTGTATATCTATCTATCTGTATATCTATATAACTGCATCTATCTATCTATCTATCTATCTATCTATCTATCTAATCTATCTGTATATCTATATAACTGTATCTATCTATCTATCTATCTATCTATCTATCTATCTATCTATCTATCTATCTATCTATCTATCTACATGTCTCTCTCTCTCTCTATCTGTATATCTATCTATCTATCTATCTATCTATCTATCTATCTATCTATCTATCTATATATCTATATAACTGTATCTATCTATCTATCTATCTATCTATCTATCTATCTATCTATCTATCTGTATATCATATAACTCTATCTATCTATCTATCTATCTATCTATCTATCTATCTATCTATCTATCTACATGTCTCTCTCTCTCTCTATCTGTATATCTATCTATCTATCTATCTATCTATCTATCTATCTATCTATCTATCTATCTATCTATCTATCTATCTATCTATCTATCTACATGTCTCTCTCTCTATCTATCTGTATATCTATCTATCTATCTATCTATCTATCTATCTATCTATCTATCTATCTATCTGTATATCTATATAACTGTATCTATCTATCTATCTATCTATCTATCTATCTATCTATCTATCTATCTATCTATCTATCTATCTATCTAACTGTATCTATCTATCTATCTAACTGTATCTATCTATCTATCTATCTATCTATCTATCTATCTATCTATCTATCTATCTATCTATCTATCTATCTATCTATCTATCTACATGTCTCTCTCTCTATCTATCTGTATATCTATCTATCTATCTATCTATCTATCTATCTATCTATCTATCTATCTATCTATCTATCTATCTATCTATATAACTGTATCTATCTATCTATCTATCTATCTATCTATCTATCTATCTATCTATCTATCTATCTATCTATATAACTGTATCTATCTATCTATCTATCTATCTATCTATCTATCTATCTATCTATCTATCTATCTGTATATCTATATAACTGTATCTATCTATCTATCTATCTATCTATCTATCTATCTATCTATCTGTATATCTATATAACTGTATCTATCTATCTATCTATCTATCTATCTATCTATCTATCTATCTATCTATCTATCTATCTATCTACATGTCTCTCTCTCTATCTATCTGTTTATCTATCTATCTATCTATCTATCTATCTATCTATCTATCTATCTATCTATCTATATATCTGTATATCTATATAACTGTATCTATCTATCTATCTATCTATCTATCTATCTATCTATCTATCTATCTATCTATATATCTGTATATCTATATAACTGTATCTATCTATCTATCTATCTATCTATCTATCTATCTAACTGTATCTATCTATCTATCTATCTATCTATCTATCTATCTATCTATCTGTATATCTATATAACTCTATCTATCTATCTATCTATCTATCTATCTATCTATCTATCTATCTATCTATCTATCTAACTGTATCTATCTATCTATCTATCTATCTATCTATCTATCTATCTATCTACATGTCTCTCTCTCTATCTATCTGTATATCTATCTATCTATCTATCTATCTATCTATCTATCTATCTATCTATCTATCTATCTATCTATCTATCTATCTATCTATCTATCTACATGTCTCTCTCTCTATCTATCTGTATATCTATCTATCTATCTATCTATCTATCTATCTATCTATCTAT